>JARHVA010011157.1:0-87372 GCA_037957365.1 Torreya grandis
TGTTTTGATAATGATGCAGGGGTTAATTGAGTGGTTGTGGGAATGATATATCCTAGCGATAATAAGGTGCATATCAAAAAATAGAAAAAAATATTTAATTGTAAATGATTGTGTTTATTTTATGCAGATAGATTGTTTCAAGATTTTGATAATAAATTTGGAACTAATTGATTTAATGAATCCAAAATTTTGAAAAATTGATAAAGAATGATTATGTTGAAAGGATGGGGGAATATTTGATAGGGGAGAAGAATATAATTAGAACAAATGGGGTATATAAAATCATTTGTGTAAAATTTTATTTTTAAATTTATTTGCTAAGAATTTTGATTTTAGATTTTTGATATAAAACTTGGGAGGAAACATGGATCATATTCCACACCACGAGTACTAAGTAGATTCAGTGAGAATATTCTAGAGACTTAAGAGGAGTGGGCCTCTATTAAGTGACTTTAAATTTGAGTTTTTTTTACATTTATTGTCATTAATTAGGGTTCAAAGTTATAAGAAACTAAATTATTTTTGTTAAAATGGTGATTTTAGAATTAAAATTAGTGATTTCATTATAGGTAATGATAATTTCACAAAATAGGGTAGTAAATTTGTAAAACATAGAATTGAAATCATTTCAGATGAAAAGGATGATTTCATTGTTTTATCAATAGCAAAATTGCTAAACATGGTAGTGAAATAGTTGGTTAAAGAAGCGATTTCTTTTGAGGTAGTAGCAAATTCATTAGAAAGGGTCAAAGGTGAATTTACATAATTTAGGAGTGAAATTGTGTTGTGGATGATGTAAGAAAATAAATAAAGTGAATAAATGAAAAAAAATTATTTGATTTTTATTGATTAATTAGAATGTAGTGATAATTTTGAATTTAATGTTGATTAAAATCAATTAACTGCTATTATTTGTGATTTGAAGGAGGTATTACTAGTGCTTGTGACTTGAAAGTGGAGATCTATAGCTATTAGATAGATGGTGAGCATCAAACAATATTAGTTTGGTGTATTATAGGAAAGTAAACTATCATATATTGCATAAAGGTTAGAGGTTTGAGTGTATAAATCTCTATTGACAACACTTGCAGAGAGATGGCATAGTGAGACTAGCACATTTCACTTGTTGATAAGGGAAATGACTATCACATTAGAGGATGTGTATCATATTTTGGGTATTCTGATATGAGGTAGATGTGTATAATAGGTACAAGGTCTATAAGAGATTACATTATTTAGGTTTTTTGGTGATGGGTCATTTCCTATTGTTAGAGGTGGGATTGATGTAGATTATTATACCAATTTAGTGATAGACTCTCTGACTATCATACTCATGGCTAATTTTAGTGGAATTTTTATACCTAACAAGATTGGGAGGATATGTCCTGTTGGTATCATAAGATGCGATTGGATACATGATGGATATTGGTTAGATATTTGCATGGGGTCCATGTGTGTTAGTAAATTTATACCATGAATTACATCATTTAGCATATTCAGGTTGGATAGAGATTGGCCCATCCACATTAATATAGGTTTGTTACTGGGAGAACATTACTATAAAGAGGTTGGTCAAACATATGATCACTAATTATGATGATGAGACATTTATATATGGATGGCACATGATTATTAGGACATGTAGACCACAATTAATAGATCTGGACTTTTACATGAGGGATATTGATGAGTTAGGTGATGACTAGATCACCTAGAGACCTTATAGGGAGATTGTGTTTTAATGGCCACATGATGATATTCACATGGACTATATGATGAATTATTATTACATTATTAAGAGGCATTATTATATCATATAGAGATATCACCCAAATAGGGTGATGAGATAGTTTGGGGTGAGGTAACATATACCAGTTGGGCCACATGTATTTGCAAAATCAGTGAGGGAGAGATCAAAATGGGGTATGACCATTGATCCATCCATAACAATCATAGATATACATAGTTCTATACTATTATATGGAGTGATCAGAGATACATCATTTATGTGAGAGTGGTTGATATGTATATGTATTGGTGGGATTGATAAAGACCAATTAAATTGACTATTCCATATGCACCACCATAGTCATGGAGGTAGAGGTTAGTGGCTAGCCTAAGTAGATAGACATGAGGTACATGAATGGGATCCCAGATTAGGAGGGTAATTATAGGAGATATAGGAAGAGCATGAGTATGAGGAAGAGGACATGTTATGGAGGCAAGTTAGCTACATGATGTGAATGTTATAGACATGGAGGATATAGAGATTTTATGCAAGGTAGGATTTGATATTGATGTTGACATAGATATGGACCTAGATATAGAGTAGAGTGTTGGATGGGAGACTCCATTGGTAGAGGTGGAAAGGGAGGATGATAGTTAGAGTGATAATGGTGTAGAATAAGATGTGACCATGAGAACATCACATGACACCAAGATAGATAAGGGGATATGGTTAGTTCTTCACATGATTTAAGATATGTGAAGGAACATTAAATTATTGATATATTCCAAGAGGATATTAGAGCTTAAGACAAAGATATTGATGGATTTCACTAGTAGGTTACTAGGTTATAGGGTGGAGTGGATGGTAGAGGGGATTAAGCATCTGAGATCATATTATTACAATATGAGGTGGATAGATTATAGGGTGTTATAGATGGAATGAATGTGGATGGCATGGATACAATATTAGTTACACATGACATAGAAACCTAGACACTATATTTTATAGCAATGACATAGTGTTATAGGTAGGAGATGGACATATCTCAGACTAAGCTAATAGAGTTGAGAGTAATACTAGCTAGATATGGGTATATTTCCACTTTGGATAGAGTGATGAGGGATATGGATTATGACACATATTACCATATTTTTTATAATGAGGTAATACCACGTACTTAGATACAACAATATTTTAGGTAATACTCTATGAGATTATCAACATATATGAGATCTATTCAGCTAATGGAGTTAGATAAGTTAGTGGGATACGTAAAAAATGTGATGGGTCCCCCATGAGGCATACCATGATGTGAGGATCTATTCATAATACTAGACACTCCATCTAATGGATAGGATGAGACATAGACATAGGGGATATTCGATAGATTAATTCATTGATGTATACATATTTTGAGATGTACCTTTTTATATATACAAATTGTATATATTATTCATGATGATTTATGAGAATTTTTAATATGTGGTGTGGACATTGATGGACATTTTATTGATTTACATATACTTTATACATGATTAATATATGTATTAATATATTATAACATTGGTTATATTTCATGCATTTTGATTTACACTAGCATGTTTTAATTCTTTCATCATAGTTATTATGCATTATGACTTATGTATGATTGGGTGAAATGTATGGAATAGGTCATAAACATTATTAAAAATTATATTTACTCCATTTTGGTCTATCATAACTCTATTATACCTCATTTCACCTTTAGGTCTTATGGAGACCTAATTCCATTAGGTCTACTTTAAGATACATTACACTTTGCCTTCCTTGAAACAATTTACCTTCATTTATGAAAAATATTATTTAATAAATTTATCAAATATACCATAATAAACAAATTATAATTTCAATAACACTTTTTATCTCTAACCCCTTCATGAACACTTCTTATAGCATTGTTCAAAACTAGGCATGTGAACCTATAAAAAGTTTTCCAAACAAAATTGAAGTATGTACACAATTTGGTCACATAATAATGAAAATAAAACACATTAATATAAAATCCATGACCTTAAAAATAGAACCATGTGATTTAAACTTCAAAATTTATTTAAAAAGGACTCAAATGCATCTTTTCAAATAGCCCACAAAAAATTGACATAACACTCCAAAAACTAGTCATGAAAAACATGATATTAAACCCTTGAAAGGAAACTTATCATGACCAATAACACTATAAAAATAAAATTTTACATATATATACCAATATAAAATAAAATAATAAATATTTATAATTTCAAATATTGGTCTTGTAGACCATTCTTTTGACCTCACTACACACAATCAAACTAGAATGAGACGAGCCATTTTGGATTCAAAATTTAAACCACTTTCAGTAACTTATAAGATTTTAAAAAGAAATAAAATTAATTTAAATTCATAAATATCATCATCATGTTCATTATAATTCATCATATATGACATACATCCTCAAAAATACCTTCGCAACTCAATCACTCAGAACTACCAATTTTCCTCAAAGACCAGTCATGGTGACTCAAACCTCCAACACCTGTATAGATATTTTAAATGACTTATTATTCATTTACATTATACTATGATATAATCATATCATTAATATATATAAATTTAATATATTAAAATGGAAAATATTTGTCTTTCATTCTAATCTCATGACCTTGTATCTCATTGTCTCATCTAAACCATATAGGTCAACTTGTGAGCAACTTTTTCACTATAATCACTGACCTTCAAAAATTGTACCAAAAATTAACATGTATTAAAATTCATGAACAATATCTCCATGAATTTTGTTTCATCATTCTATCATTAAAAAAATTACCTAATCATCTTCTCATTTTTGCCTGGTTTTTTCATTATTTTCACCATTAGGACTACTAGTGACTAGCTAATTTGGATGACTAGTTTAGCATACTTAAAGGATATAACCTATAGAAAAACCACCAAGTACACCATATATGAGTATCAAACTTGGATTAATATTTTATAATAATTTATGGATATAACCTATACATAAACCACTAAGGACACTATATATAAATCTAAATATTCAACCTTCATCAATTTTCAAACTTTGTCTAGTACAAATTTTTATAGCTATAATAACTTCTTCAAAAATAAGCTTGTATCTTCACATTTTCTCTCTCCTCTCTAGCCACCACCACTTTAAGGTACCTAAGAGATTTAAATATAATATTATAACACTTATATGATCATTCTAAACCATCATAAGCACTTTTGAACTATATCTTCAACATCGGGACATTATTAGTGTTAGAAGAGGGTTTAAGCATGTTTCCATTCTGAACAATCATTCATAAAAAATAGCCCTTAAATCTCAAAAAATGTATATAATTTTGATCTGATACCCTTACCCATATACCATGAATATATTAAGTTCCCATGAAATCTTTTGATGAGATAATGAGCACAAGAAAAACCTTCATGGGTAGAGAACCCTTCATTATGTGCACTCGAGAGACCTTAGAACACATTTCCATGCCTTATCCTTAAAAAATTAACCTTATAATGCATGAGTAAGATTTAAAAAACTTAATCCACATTTATAAATTCTCACGTACTCACACTTGACTTATAAATTGATTTTGATACCCCATTAGGATTACATTCTCTCTCTACACCATAGTCTTCATACCTTACTAGGCCTTGAACTATCTTTCATGACTCTTTCCATGCTCTCAACACCTTAATTTCATTATCAAAATATCACTCTCATTCCATATAACCTCTCTCATGATTTAAAACTAACATATATCCTTCACATGCCTTGATGATTTATTATTAGGCCAGGTAGGGTCTAGGACTAGTCTAGTTGTTGACTTCGACTAAAGGTCTTACCCCTATAGACTCACCTTGAAACTCACCTTGATGCCACTAAATATTTTTAATAGGCCTTAAATTATCCTCAAATAATTTCATACCTCTACACGTACTTTTTCACATACATCTTCATGTTCACCATGCACATGCTTATGATATGACTATGCTTACTATGACTAGGCTTCTTAAGACACCATGTACTTCAAGAACTAGTGCTCAATCATGCTTACCTCCATGATATAAAATAGGAAAACTCTTTATAAATCACTCTCAAACTAATATAATAATTTATTTTCATCAACATTCTCTCATGTCCTCATACAAACCTAGAGCCTCATAACCATGCTTTAATGCTCACTTGACCATCATACCTTTTTGTGACAACACTAAAAAATTTAATCTAACTTGAACCTTGACATTAAATAATAGAAGAGACATTAATTTTCTATCAAATTCTCTCTTTCCTTCAAATTCTCTTTATCACATGGCTTCCTTATCACATCAAGCACACAAGCTCATACCTCAAAGATCACTCACCGTATATCTTCACTAGCTATACCTTGACATCAATGACAACACTTCTCAACATGGATGTGGCCTTAAAGAAGAATTTTTGAAGTGATTTATTACCAAATTTATTTTTCATTGATTGCTTAGAAATGTTGGATTTATGATGAAGAGATTTTTGGAAATATGAAGTCTTGGATATTGGACTAAAGACATATGATGATTCGATGACGGGTATATGTAATGATTTTTGGGTTAAGATAGTGTGATTTTTAAAAATGGTTATTTGATCAAAAATATTTTTTTGGTTAAAAATGGATGGAATATTGTGATTTTTATTTGGAAGTGAAATGGATGGATTAGGTTCAGGAGAGATATCTTGGCATACCCTTAAAAGCATGATTTTCAAAGATAGATAGATGTGGATTCATTATGATGTACTCTACATCAGCCAACTCTTAGAAGTGTACTAAAATATGCTAGAACTATAACTAGTGGATGGGAAACTTGATTGATTTTGGAAAATAGGGTCACTACTGATAGGATGATGTTGTGGAAAGTTTTGGGATTCACTAGTAATGAAGTGTATTAAAGAAGTAGTTTGATTTTGGAAGGATGGGAATGTTGGATTTATGAATTTACGGGGATTTTTTAATAAGTTTTAATTTGATTTTTGGGATAAATTGGATGAAAAATCAAATGGTTTATTTTGGTGATTATGAAAATGTTGGTTTTGATGGTTGTAGGTGTTAAAAGATTGATTTGAATGGAGCACAATTTGATTCAGAGTTTAATTTGTGAATGTATTCTAGTTCATATAAATATCTAAAGCTGGTGGTGAAGGTGAACCAAAATTTTGATTTACATTGATGTTATGATTAGTGTATGCATCTAAATTCACTCACTTTATTTAACGTCACTAGTATCATTATTAGTCGACACTAATGTTGCTTATGTAATTTATATCATCTAATCACATCCTAAAATCACCCCTTCTAATAATTTACCTCATATTCACGCTAAATATTTCTTCATTCACTAAATATAATCTTATCCCACTTCTTCATCAATTCCCATAATCATTTATTATCTTATCTTAATCCCATTTATTTAGTATTTGGAAAAATTAAATTCCCATGACCCACCTACTAGCCTATTCCTATGATTTGATACACCCCTAATCCCTAATCACTCACCTAATCCATATTTAATCTCCTAACTAATCGTCATTAACCCCTAAGAAGGATTCTAGAATCCTCCAAATCTAGAACCTTCTCTATTCTCACCCCTCCTCTCTAGAAACCTCTAGATCTAGAGGCTTCCAAGGAATTTTAAATTATCTACCCTTGATTTCCGTCATCCAAATTCAAATCTCATCCATTGATATTTCCCCCCATTATCTATTTAAACCAATCATCTCCTCCATTGGATCCAACTTGAATTTTCATGCCATATTCATGCCCAATTAGCAATCTAGGAAGCTTCTAAAGTCTTCATGCCAAACCAATCCCAAACATCATCTTCAAAAATCTATCATCATGCCATCATAATGTCATATTTTTGATTCTAAGGTAAATATCCATCCCATTCTCTTTGTTTTTTAATCTATTTGATCATAGTTTAGAGCATTTAGCTTTAAGATTATAATGTTGGTTTGAATAGTTTGTTCATCTATTTGCATTAGAACTTAATGGCTCTAGATTTTGCATAAGTACTTTGATGTTTTAGTGATTGAATTGTGTAAATTTAATCAAATATCTCAAAATCCCTCTATAAATCTGTGACCATGGTGGTGGGATTGGTAGCCCTCTTTCTGATAACCCCATGCTTAAAGATGTATTTCTTGAACTCGTAGGTTAAATAAGTCAAAGAGTTGAGCAAAGAATTATGAAGAAAATTGATAGGTGCGGTTGAAAAATTCCTTGACATGAAGTTATAATTTATTTACATTATCACAATACCACCTTTTATCCCTTAACATATTCTATCAAATTTTAAATTTTCATATCTGGTAGTTTTTTAGATAAATTATCGTATTTGTAGAGGTGAAATTGTAGTTTGTTAATAAAAATTGACTATTTAGTGTGTTAAATTAAAAATAATAATAATAATAATAATAATAATAATAATAATAATAATAATAATAATAATCTCTGTCTAATTGTTCTATGCAAAAATTACCTTCTTTTTGATAACTACTCTATGCAACAATTTGTCAAGATCTACTATTATATAAAATCTTTTCTATCCTCTTATGCAATAGAATACATTTTATCAAAATTATACATAAAAAATCTTTTTTAAATCTTTTATCATTCTAGATTTATGCCTTGTTCTAGACATTTAGATATCATTGTCTCTAACATAGCCAAATTGCACAAAAGTCTCACTCCATTTTTTGCACATTAAATATAATTCACTAGTGTCAAGAATGGGATTGAATATTTCACGTGAGGTAATTTATTATTTGCTTATATCTTCCATTTTTTTATGGATCTAAATTTATCTCATTATTATGAATGTTTTGGGCCTTTTTGAAACGTCATTATGGAAAATATCCCTGCTTCTGAGCCTTAATTTAATATTCATGTTTGAACCACCTCTTTAATGTAATCTAGATACCTAAAGTTGCATAGGTCAAATATATTGTTTGTATCCTTCTCTGACATACTCTTCCTTGATCCCAACAGAAGCAACACATCTCAAGGTTCCACAAAGCAATCATAGAAGATATTTCTTAGCTAGGATAAGGCAATATTCTTGTGGAATTTGTATAGTAAGATAACTTTTAGGTACGATTCTCTATAATAATTCATTACCTAACCTCCAAATCATCCAAACAATGGTCCATCTCATCCAAATTCATATGCCTATGCATCTTTCCTCTATAGCATATTAATGAGATTCACAATTTTCAAATCATAAATTCATCATCAAATTCACCCATAGAACCCTCATCTTTTCTACTATAATACCCCATTCCCTGGATACCATTATCATCTAAGGATATTTCATGGTTGCCATCACCCATACCATCTTCATCCTCATTTCTATCTAATTCCCCATCTTCACCCTCATCAACACTATCATCTTCATCATTTTTTATGTCCATATCACTTTCCTTATCATCTAAACCATCTTCACCTCCCTCTTCATCAATTTTAAACTCTCCCTCATTTTATTCAACACTCTCCAACCCATCATCACAATCTAAATCATAATCTATTGGTCTTCACCTTCCAACCTCATAGATTTTAGAAGATGAATCCATCTCCTCACTGTGATCCATGGTAAATAAACCCATAAATGAATCTACTAGCTTTGTTGCCAAATCTAGAACACAAAGATCAACAATAGATATTGTAATATCTGAATATTAGACAACATCCATTGTATTAAAATCCACATAAGATAGAGCTCAATGTAAGACATAACATGACCCAAATGGTATGCATTTCTCTCTACCTCAACATGTCATACCCTAAGACCATCATCCCTCCTATCCCATCCAATTTTGACATCCATCCTACATTTTCCATCTTGAGGTACATTAATTTGGAATGAAAGTACAAAGACAAACCATTAAATCCTAAAGATTCTAGATTTAGAAAATCTGAATTAGAACTGCTACTCAAAGCTTTTTAATGACCTTGAGATTTGTGCATTTCTTTGTAAAAATTTAAAATTTAAAATTTTGTGTCTTGATCTTAGTTAATGTTTTAAATTTTTATTAAAAACATAAGATCTTTGGTTTTGAATATTGGTTTGAATTCAAATTATAAGGACTTTTCCTTTTAATAATAGTTTGTGTTGTTAATTATAAGCCCTATAAATTAATATAGTCTTGACTATATTTCATTAATTTGAGTAACTAGTCGTGTAAAGCATCCTTTGTATTCATGGTCAAAAAATTTATTTAAAGTGTCATCAAATACCGTTAAGGGGTTATATTACTAATTTTACATGTTACCTTTTAGGCTAGTCTTTTTATTGATGATTTAAATCATATTAAATAAGATTTGTTGTAGTTATCTAGTAATATCAAAATAATAATTACATTAAAAAAATGTGTAATTTTAAACATTTATATATTCAAAAACATCAAATTAATTCAAATTATTAACATTTTTTTATTACGGGTTACCTTATATTGATCCACAAAGCAATTAGCTGAAAATTAAAATCAAGCAAACTACTAATCATTTTGTTTTACAGACTGATTAGTTTTGAAATCAAACACAAACATCATTTTTACTCATTCATCTAATTTTTATTTTTAACACATTTGATGTGTGCTTATAGGCCTATTCATTTCAAGCTAAAACTATTAACCTTTTTAGTGCAAGATCCTTCAAGACTAAAGACACCCCAATTTTGTGCTTCTAGGAAGGGGTGTGAATAACCTTTTATTTCAGTTTTATTATATATAATTTCTTGTTGTGTGGGTAATTTTACTTTATTATGTGTAATTATATATACTTGTGTTTCCCCACATAGAATAATTAATTAGTAAATTAATCACGTGTTTGCATGTCTGTTATCCCCTCTTGAGTATAGGATAGTATGTGATGTGGAATTCATCCCCATGCATATAATTAAAAATTAAGGGTTGATGACATGAATTTCATCACCACATAATATACCAAACTCCATGTTTTGGTAGAGTCCAAAAATTAGGAGATATATCATTCAGTGTTAAAGCAGAATTCCCAATAAAAGGTTTTATGGAGTGAGGGGTAGTTAAGATCTAAGATACCAAAATTTTAGATAGAATCCTATATGGACGTGGGCCCCACTCTACCTACATATATATAAGGGATGAACCTATATATCCTTATGTAAACATGGCATATGATCCTTTGGTCATAACAGGCATACTACTACCAAAGTCAGTATCAGCTCCTAAGTAGCCATGATGTGAAAACAAGGTTAAGAATGTTTGGTAGATTTTATAATGGGTCAGTAGCCTACAACCTCACCTATGAATCTATTTTATGGTGTAATCATCAATCTAAACACTTATCAATTTACTAATCATATGGTTTTAGCTTACTTTATTGTATGTGTGTTATACTAGACTCATTCTATTTGTGATCTGAGTCAACATTTTACCCCAAACCTATACACCTATCTAGTTATTTACACAACCCATCTTATATTATTTACTCATCCTCTTATACCTATATCATTTTATACATCATTTTCATCATCCCATTATATATATTTTTGTTTTTCACATCCCTTTACACATCTCATACTATCTTCCATCACCATCTTTGCTTGATCCCCTTCTAGTCTCATTATATCCACTCATCATTGGTCACCATCCCATCACTCACATACCTTTATCATCATTTTTTATATCTTTTTTTACTCTCTTATACATATGTATATTCTTTTCTACATCCTTTTAGTGACATCATATCCTAGTCTCACTCATCATTTGTCATATCCTTACCCTATCCTATTCACATCTAGTCTTACCATTCAAATCTTGTCCTAAGTCCATATCCAATCACTTGTCTTGACCTTACATTCATCACCCATCTAGCCTAACCTCATCATATATTATCCTAGTTATCTTTTTTAGTCATATAAAGGTCTAAACCATCCTCACCTCACCCTTTTTTTATCATTTTATCATCACTTATCTATGTGTGACCTTCATCACATAATCATCCCCCATCCCATCTTGAGCAAATTGGTCTAAGGTTTTGAGATAATCCTTTTTTTCCTTTTCATATCATCATATCATCCTAGTCCACTATCATTCATCATTTCATCACATATCGTACCTGGTCAATATATTACTAGCACTTTGTCAATTTGTCAGTTTCAATCTAGAAAACCCATCACTCATCAATCTAATAATCTTGCCTATTTATAACTAATACCCATCATATAATCATGTTGATAGTTTTAATATATTCACCCATCAAATACTTAATCCTTTTGTTATTTTTAACATTAGGCATTATTAATAGGTCATTTACCTATTGTATTATTAGTCTAAAATATAATCTTAGTCTTTAATCCATACATCATTATCCATCACACTATCTCGGTCCTTTAGAACCACTTTGTTCAATAAAGCATCTATAATCCTTAGCCTACCTCCATCATTACCATGAAGTTATACCCCACCTTTATAGACCAATATATAGTTGCCAATAAGGATGAGATCCTCTTGTAGTTTCTTATGATGGGTGTTCCACTTCTTGCAGGTGTTGATCCCCTTTAACTCATTGCACCTCCCATCTAAACCCCTTCATGTGAGTCACACATTGATCCTCCATTTTCTAGTCATAATCCATCGACTTCCCATTCCCATACTAGCAAAGATAACCCAATCTTGGCCACCTCATCTATGACCAATCCATCCACCCAGTCACATCACCAACCATTTGATGTAAAGTCCAATTCTTCCACCTCTAAGTCACATAGTGAATTAGGTGCTTATACTCCCATTCCTATGTACTTGGAATCCCTTTTTAAAAAACTAGTCACCACTAACATAATGGTTTATCCTCTTATCCAACAACTTTATCCCATTAAACCTAAGGCCTCTTGGTATAAATCAAACCAATATTGTTTATGTCACCAAACTTGGGGCATATTATTAATCAATGTTGAGCTCTCCAAGATTATGTACAAGACCTAATCAACCATGGTGACATAGTGATTGAGTTTGAACTAGATGAGTCTAAATCCCTAAGTGCACAAGAAAAGGAATGTCAAGATTTCATTCTCAATTATGATCAAGCCCTTTCCCTTTTAAGACAAGGTCAAGACACCACACCTATCCTTTATGATCACTCCATCCAAAACAAAACCTCCATTATGTGTGAGTCTATTTCCCATTATCTTAGTCTCCCCATTTCTCACAAACCCTTCCATGACCCTCTCTTTGCCCAATACATTATCCCTCCTTCAGTTCCCTCTAATCCATCACATTAAATCTTGCATTAAAGGTCAATTATGGACAATGAATCTCCTAATAGAATAATTGCATCTTGTCCATTGGATTCCACATCAAAGCTAACACCAATCCTATCTACATCATGGTCATGTTCAACATTAGTATCTGAATTAGATTCCTCATAGAAACATCATCCCTCATCAATATTATAGTATATGTTGATAATGCCTATCATTTTTAGGATATCTCTATTCCAGATACCTTCATTGCATCACCAATAATACCTTTAGATCTTGATAAAGATGATGTAATCATAATAGAGTTATTACAATATTTATCTTTTGAAGACTATCAAAGTGAATCTGATCAAATATTGGATACATATACTACATTTAATCTTAGTGATCCTTTTGTTGATCTTGAGAATATTTTCTTTGATGTTGAAATTGGGTCTCCTAGGAACACCTACAAGGACCATGCTATCCCATCACCACTCATTAAACTCATCATACCATATCCACCACCTTCATCCATCATAGACCCATTCCATACTATCAGTGATCATTTAATCACTTCCCTCCATAGGGATAAACAAGAACATACACCATTAGACACTTAAACAATATAATAAGTTCCCAAAATGTGAAAGTCCAAGACCATATCTAAACTATCAATTATAATCGAATCATCTTTGATCCCATAAGTTAAAATCAATAAGAATCAAATCATCAGTCTAATCCAGAAATGTCTTCTTTTAGTGAAGCCCAAAATCAAGCACCAGAGGGGTAGTTAAAGTCAAATGTAGTTATAAAAAAATATATTGTCATAAGTAGTATCCAAATGGCCAATCATCCATCAAACAATTAGATCAAAGATAAATGATAAATTCAAATTATCTTAGATATCCTACAGTCCTTTGTCAAATAGCACCAATTAAATGAAGAATGTCTAACATATCCAGTGATGTATGTAAATGCTAGTCCTAATCCACCATCACCCATCACACCTTCTTATCATGAAATAACAATCCCATAATGTCCTACCATCCATTCAAATACATTAATCCCCTATCAACATCTAGATCTAATCTAATCCATTCCTCACATCACCCCAAGTAGAATCATCTCTTATAGGGGCAATGATGATACCTAGTATAGATATTTAGAGGGGTCTTAATCAAGCATCATCAAAATTCACATGGACACCAATACATCCAATGGTGACATCATGGTCATAGCATCATCTCTCTCCATAAGAGGTTTAATATCACCATAATAAATACATCTCACATCTCATACCCTTTTACAATAAATTGATATGCCTTCCATAGGTCTAATAAATCTCAAAAAAATCATTCATCTAATGTTAAAAACTAGTCTTTTGGTGCCTTGGGCAATTACCATGATGAAAACTAGTATTTAGTTTCATGGTAAAATAATTTATTATCCACATTATACCTTACCACTTAGGGACACAATCCATCCATTTCATCCATCCCTCATCAAATTTGTCCATATCACCCATCCATTATTTACCATCATGTCATATACCTTATTTCTCATTCCTTCCTATCTTGATTTTCATAATGAAGTGGAAGGTGTCTTAAGACATGTTCTCACATTATCTTGGTATATCTTCTAATGGAAAATTAGGTAAATAAATATTTTCTTCCTTCATAATGTGGTCATTGGAAATCCTTAGTCAATTATTTCTTGGTCCACATCATACTTATCCTTTTTTCATCCCATCCATACTTATCCTAGTTACTTGGCTTGGTATTCCCTTTGCTAGTAACCCCATTTTTATAGTGTACATACATATTCCAGAAAAATATTTAAACTTTTGAAATATGTTGAAAGCCCTAAAAATCATAAAATCTAAAAAATCCAAAAATAATCCATGGTGCCTTATCTTATTCCTAATCCCTTAGTCACATCCATCTTCATAATGTTCATCTTTCATCACATCTGATATTTGTCTCATGTCTTCCTAGTTATCCTCTTTGGATACACCATTTGGTCTAGAACCAAATCTGAGTGGTCACACATCCTTTCATATCTTCATCATCCTCTTCCCAAGGTAATTTTGACACACATACCCTTGTCAAAGAATTTAATCTATCACCCATCACTTTCCTTATCAATGCATTTACATACCTAGCACCCACTCTTCTGCTAGTATGGAAGAAACTTGATCCCATAATGTTCCTTATCATTACCTCTTCATACCTATCACCCATCTAATCACTCTTTTTCTATTATGGAAGGGACTTTATCCCATCACTTTTCTTATCATTGATTATTAATACCTAACACCCATCTAATCACTCTTTTTATAGTATGGAAGGTACTTGATCCCATCGCTTTCCTTATCATAGCCTCTTCATACCTATCACCCATCCAATCACCCTTTTTCTAGTATGGAATGTATTTTATCCCATAATTTACTCCTATTCTTGTTATATTAGACTCTTGCAAGGCTCTGTCTATTAGTAATACTTGGTCATCTTAAAAGTCACTTTTCTAAATCACCTTATTTGACCACTTTTAGAGTCGATTTCTATGTTAAACTAGTATCCAAAAATAACCTCATACCTAGTCATCACACCTCATCATCCAAGACCTAATCCTAAACATGATCATCCTATCTAAATCCAAGTCTATCCTAAGACCATAATCACATCCTGATCATCCTAGTCTAGTCTATCACTTAATCCCTCATCCCATCATCAGATAAGATATTGTGACATTGCATGTAGATACTTGTGTGTGTTACTTATTTATTGTTTGACTTGTTTGTATATCTTTTACTATGTAAATATTTGTTTGTATTTATCTTTTGAGTCTATTTTTCATCATGTATCTTTTTTTTCTCGTGGGCAATGAACATGGATGATATGAGGTCACTAAATCTATCATTTTGATTTTAGGTGCCCTTGATGATGAAAAGTTCACCATTTTCCCATGCACTTTGGCAAAATGTCCTCTTGGTCATGCATATATCATGGGGTATACTATCAAGTGATATATTAAATGGATTACTTAGACTATTATGGGCCTTATAACAACTTTGATGGCTTAATAATCTATGTCTTAATCATTCATATAATCATATAATCATCCTTATTTCCTGTCATTAAATCTAATATTCTTAACCCCTCTGATGAACATCCAATATTTTTTCCTCATCTCATCATATGAGTCATATCATATAATCACTAACATAATCTTATAATCACTATTCCATATCATCTTCATCATCCTTAAGTCATAACTACATCAGCTTGAGGTCTTTTTAGACTTTGTAGGTAGTAATTGGCAACTTTTGTAGTTCCCAAAGATAGATTTTCCACTCTCTCCTCTTTAACCATAATTTTCTATCATCATCTTCTCATACTGCATCAATCCTACCTATGATCTATATTATCAATACATTGATCAATCAACATCCCTATAATCATCTTCTTAATCAATTTATCAATCACCCACACACATCGATTGGGCTTGACAAAATCAAAACATCCATCTTTTTCTCCATCAACCACTGATTGGTCAATCAATTATCGATCCTTTACATGCGTTTTTTCTAGGGTCATCATAATTAATCACATTATGGCTCATTAATTCAATGTAATGAATTCATGTCTTTTGGTCAGTTGATCACATCATTCTTATTTTTTATCCTCTTTATATATTGATCAAACTTTTGCTTTAAGATATACCCATCAATATTATCATCAAAACCTTTTTTATCCTAGGATATAGCTCTCCTTTTCATGCATCTTTTCTTTAGATACATATAAATATTATGGCCT
This sequence comes from Torreya grandis, assembly GCA_037957365.1. Classification (NCBI taxonomy): domain Eukaryota; kingdom Viridiplantae; phylum Streptophyta; class Pinopsida; order Cupressales; family Taxaceae; genus Torreya; species Torreya grandis. Next base: position 16,831 of record JARHVA010011157.1, read on the forward strand.
TTTAATATTATCATCATCATGTTATGATTGATTCCCCCTTGGGATGTGTCAACAAATGTGACTTAGTTGTCTTTATTCCCTATGCATGTGTCTTTTCTAGGGACATCATAAATATATATCTCATTTTTCAAGTAGAATTCATCATATTCATCATCTATCCCAACATTTTCAATCCTATCCCATTATTTATTCATCACATCCCACCCATAATTTATTATTTCAAGTGGCAATCTTTCTCATTCTTCCCCACATGTCCCTTTGAGGGGGCATCATATCCCCTAACATAATTCACTAACATTCATCCATGACATGGTTTTTATTTGAAATACCATTAATATTTCCACTTTTCTCCACTTGAAATTCCCTTTCAAAGAGGGGAAACATGTATGCATCTAAATTCTCTCACTTTATTTAACGTCACTAATATCACTATTAGTCGATACTAATTCTATTTATCTAATTTATCTCATCTAATCTCATCTTAAAATCACCCCTTTCTAATCATTTATCTCATATTACCAACAAATATTTATTCATCCACTAACTATAGTTTTATCCCACTTCACTAATTCCCATAATCATTTCTTATCTTAATTCCACTTATCTAGTATTTAGGAGTTTTCAATTCCTATGAACCACCCACCTACCTAATATCCTATTTATATTATTTCCTATACCCTTAGTCCCTAATCACTCACTTAATCCCTATCTAATCCCCTACCTAATCATAATCAAACCTTAATAATTATTATAGAATCCACCAAATCTATAACCTTCTCTATTCTCACCCCTCTTCTCTAAAAGCCTCTAAATCTAGAGGCTTCCAAGGAATTTTATATTCCTTATAATTATACACCCTTGATCTCCCTCATATAACTTTAAATCTCATCCATTTATCACTCCTTACATTATATATTTAAACAACCCCATTTCTCTATAGAAGGCCATCTGAGAAGTCCATAACATCTCCATGTTAAATCAATTGATGGATCCATCATCCATAATCAAACCATCATATTGTTAAAAATATGAGTCAAAGTAATCAATCTAATATCTATCTATTCCTTTTGTTTTTGCATCCATTTGATCATGGTTTAGATAATTTATCTTTAAGGTTATACCACTATTTTGAATGGTTTGTTTATCTATCTACAGTAGGTCTTAATGGCTCTAGACTTTACTTGGTAGTTTGATGTTTGGGTTTAAATTTACATATTTTAATTCATATTGTGCCTAAATTTCTCTCTATAATTATAAATATATGGATCTATTAATGTATTTTGATTTGTATTTGGTGGAAGTTTATATATGGATGGTGTAGGATTGGGAGAATAATTTAGAAAAAATTTACTATCATATTCTAAAAAATGATTCGATGTTATCCATATATTAAAATTATGATATTGTTTTATGGTTAATCATAAATAAGAATTCAAGTTTAGAATTTATTGATTGATGTTTGAGTTGAATTGGTTGGTTGGGAAACTTTAATAACTATTCATGTTTTATTTTGATTAATTGATGTGTGAGTTTGAGTACATATCCAAACTCATATTTGGAATTGTTAGATGATTGATTTGATATTGATTCAAATATGTGTTTGAATCAAAATTTTCTAGATGGAACCCTAGGTTATAACATGGATTATTTGTATTTTGATTTTTGATTGAATTTGTTGAGTTATGGTTCCACATAGTCATGCTTCATATAATGGTGACACTATTAACAAAAGACTTAAATACCAAAGTGACTAAAAGCTTGATTGTCAACTAAAAATAAATAAAAATATAAGAAAATAATAAATAAAATTGATGTCCTAAATAGGCAAAAAATTACACATGAAAGGTGTAAAACTAGGATGAGGATTTAAATAACTATTGGGATTTTTGATGTCAATGACTTATCCAACTATCAGTTATGGCTTAATATTTCAAGGCACTAACCATGGAGGATAATATTATTCTTATATCCCATTGAGTCTAATTTTGAGGGTGTGTTGAAGGTATATTCTTAGCACTAACTATTAACCAATACACTAAAGTCAAATGATAAAATAGGTTATCCTAGGATTAAGGTTTAAATAAGATTATCTAGAGGGGGAAACCATGGAATAAATAGATAACATAAATTCACACTATTGGGTCTTGTCCCAAAGTACCCAACACAATTGTAGGGGTCTCAGTATGTTTCCAATTAGTAATATCATATTTTGAGATAGCTATAAAACCTTAGGTAATAGAATATGCAAGCCCCTCACATCATGATCTACTTAAAACACATAACTACTTAAGTAATTGAAATAACTAGATCTCAATTTATATACCCTAATGGTAAATGGGGTTTCACCTACTATGTGGTGGTGAAATTCATGGTCAATAGATCCCCTAAAAATAAAAATAAAAAGTATATGTTTCTAATTTATGAGTATTGTAACAAATGTGATGCCAAGGAAAGAGCATACATGGGCACTACTTGGGTAGCATATAAAATTATGGAAATGTTTATGATTCTTGAGTATCATCACCAATGTGATGCCAAGGGAAGAGCATAAATAATTTACATAATTACAAATAGAATTCTCAATAAAAATTTATGTAATTACTAAAAACTTTGAAAGCAAAATTAAAATAATTAGTAAAATAAATTGACTTTTTATTTATTCTTTTTGTTGATTATCTTTGGCAAAGATTCTTCAAAAAAGTTGTTAGAATGTTTACTTAATCTTGGAGAAAGGAAAGTGAAAATAGAATAAGTAAAACCCATTAAAACAAAGTGAAAAATACCTCTTTGTAACAAATTTATAGTACGTAGAAAGATAACAAAGTGAAATTATGATAAAATCAACACAAGAATAAGACAAAGTAGAGACTAAAAAAATAAATAGACCCATTCTTATAGAATGATTTCATTTCCTTGTATGATGATTTCAATACCCACATAAAAAAATTTATTGCATGTAAATATGAATTTACTACTAGGAAGGATAATTTCACTACTAAAAAGGATAATTTCACTGCCAATAAGGACAAATTCACTATTAAAAATGATGAATTCACTACTAAAGATGATGATTTCACTATTTCAAAGTGAATTCACTATTAACCCTATAGACACAGAATAGAAAATATAGAAAGGGACTAACAGAACAATTTTTCTATGTAGTTGAACAAATTTGTTGTTAAGAACCATAATTTTGCTAGTGATGTTTCCAAATTCACTATTACATAGTGGGCATACACAAACAGACATAAAATACCTGATAATAGCCTATATTTTATACCATCACTCAAAAATATAAGATTAAATGCATATGCAAATACAAAAAACAAAAATCAAATGAGAAAATGCTTCCTAAATGCAAATATGATGATCAAAAAATGAAAAAGACAAGGGAAGGTCCCACCAAATGTACCATAAATGTGTGAATTACATTTATAAGTGATAAGAAATGAAATAATCTTAATATAAGATAAATTTTAACATAATATATATCAAAAAACAAAGAAAATAAAAAATGCAAACTTATACTTCAAATATGCAAGCTTTCTCCATTATGATGTAAACTTGATTTTCTCCTGGGAAATATGGAGCTCTCTTTTCTAATGCAAAGTATAATGGGTATAATTTTGGTGAAAAAAGAGTTATTTTATGCTTTGATTCAATTTGATTCCCATGGATTCACTTGTGATTATAACTTCATTAGCATAAGTCTTGAATCTCCAGGATTTAAGTTTAGGACTCATGATTCTTTTGGGTTTGATTTCAAGACTCATTATCTTTATGGGATTAGGATTTTAGGACTCAGTATGCTTCTAGGCTCAATACTTTAGGACTCAAGATGTTTCTAGTCTCAATATTCTTGATAATGATAGTCTTCAAGTTTTTTTATAGATTTTTAGAGAAAGATCCAATGGTGGAGGATTACTTGGATTTATTAAATGATCTAAATAATCAATGGTGGATAATGAGTCCTCACCCATGAGGATGAATACCATTTAAAATGGTTGAGAGAAACATAGGATTGGCTAGTTGAGTTAGTAGTAATAATTCAAACTTATTGACAACTCAAAGGATGAGTCATAGGAGGTTGAGAAAGTTGTGGGTTTGGTTGGGATGAAGAAGAAAAATGTGGAAGATGTTTGGATGAGGTGTAAAATCTATATATTATATCTAAAATAAGGATTTAAAGTGTGCATAATTGACTAATTTGACTTATTCAATTATTTGAATTTGAAGGAAGATGTGATGAACTATGTTAAGAAGAATTATTAAATAGATTTTAGGTACATTTTGATACTAAATGAAATTTAGGTGTCTACATTTTTCCCTCTTTAAAATACTGTTGTGAAACAATAATATTTCAAAGAATAGTAGAAGGAGTAGAGTGTTGATGATTAAGTAGGAAAAAATTTCCCCCAATGAATGAAAATGAGTGTGACAATGCCCCCTTAATGGTTTATGTGAGAAAATGGACAAACACTCAAATTTGATGAAAAGAAGAAATAAACAAAGCGATTAGAGAATGATAAATCAATGTATTATAGAATCAGTGTCAAACTTCTAATATTTTGGTTATGTAAAAATGTTTCCCATAGTTAATTAAAACTAGAGTATGGATTTGAAAAACAATAAATTAAGCATTCAATTATTAAATTGTTAATGTTTTTCTAATGATGCAAGGGTCAACTGAGTGGTTATAGGAATGATATATTCCAGTGATAATAAGTTTTGTATCAAAAAATAGAAAAGAGATGTTGAATTACAAATGATTGTGTTTATTTTATGCAATTACATTATTTCAAAATTTTGAAAAAAAAATTAGAATAAATTGACTTAATGAATCCATAAATTTTAAAAATTGATGAAGAATGAGTATGTTGAAGGGATTGGGGGGAAATATGTTGATATATAACATTTGAATTTATATTCTATATAGATAATAAATTGTGTGTGTGTGTGTGTGTGTGTGTGTTATTTTTATCATTACAATATTTTTTTAAATAAAAAATAACATATATATATATATATATGTGTTATTTTTTATTTAAAAAAAATATTGTAATGATAAAAATAACACACACACACACACACACACAGATATATATATATATATATATATATATATATATATATATATATATATATATGTTATTTTTTTATTTAAAAAAATATTGTAATGATAAAAATAACACACACACACAAATATATATATATATATATATATATAGGTGGGTGATAGTGGCTAACCCACCCCCTTATTTATTTTTTTCAATTTTTATTTTTTATAATATATATATATATATATATATATATATATATATATATATATGTATCAAATAGGGGGGATACTTTTTGATTTTGTGTATTAAATATAGAATAAATATTGCTTATTACTAATTGTTTATTTTTATTTTTATTTGAATTATGATAGGGGGAATAGTTTTTGATTTTGTGTATTAAATCTAGAATAAAATTGCTTAATACTAATTGTTTAATTTCCTCTTCAGACTTAATTTATAAATTAAGTACTTGTGTTTATTTGTGGAATGAGATTTAAAAGAATAATTAACTAGTTAATCTTTTAACCTAATTCTTTCTTTCCTAACATTTTAATTAAGGTCAAATTTAATTGAGTTAATAGTAAATGAAAATTGTAAAATGTGCAGTAAAGTAATATTATTTTATTTAAATCAAATTAAATGAAATTTATAAGTCACTAATATTAGAGAAATAAATTTAACTATAAAATGCTAGTTACTAATAATAAATAATAAATAAACTAAACTAAAATAAAAATAGTATTTTATTAGTTTATTAGATAACTATTTGGAGGACTTCTCTCACTACTCAAACTCAATCAAGAGCCATTTTATTGCTTAATTATTTAAATACCTAACTAATAAATTATCAATCCAAGACTGGTAATAGAATTTATTGAGTTTTGAGGTCAACAAACATATTCATATAAATTTAGTTATGTCTAGTACTATCATTCATGGCTTCTTTTTTTGAACAAATTTTCATAGGATAAAGTTTTTAAACACTCTCTTCCTTCTAAAGTTTATTGGATTTTGACAATAAAAGAATACTTAAATGTAACAACCACACTAGGTTTTACCATATTATTGTAATATTTTTTTAAAATTAAATACACATATTCAACATATAGATTTCACCATGAGAAATCCCAACTAGTGATCTTTAATTAACTGTATTAATTTATTTAAATTTAAAGGTTATAGATAATCCACTTAGCTAAGGATCACTATGAATAGAAATAGAATTCATGAATAATAATGAATAACTATAAATACTGCATCACATTATAATTAAAATAGTATAACTTAATTCATATTTGATACATCATTATAGCCTATTTTGTATAAACATAATGTATAAAAGATATAGTTTCAATAATATATAAATATATCTCAAATGAAAACATGATGCAAACCTCATATGAGTAAAGTCTCCATGACTCAAGTATCAATATTTAATCTCAAGTATATTCTTAAATATAATACTCTAGCTAGGAGGGAGAGTATTATTTGAGAAAATTTTCACACCAACCATAGACCATATATCCCTTGCACTATCTCCAAAATAAGGAGATGGCCCTCCCTTCATGAATGGGTAGATGTAACAAACCAGAACCTGTGTTGAAGATATCTAAAATATATAATGTGTACCATAAATAAATCCATTCTAATATGATATCTCACAAATACTAATGTTTCAAGTAAATATGATAATATCAGGGTGGGGGGGGTGTGAATTATTTACCTTAAAACAATCAATCAATTTCACTTATCATTTATGAAGCATTCATTCAAACATATACATCAACCAATGCTTAAACAAGCATCCACATAATAATACAACATATGAACACAATATATATATATATATGGTAAACCATAATGTGGATAAAACCCAATAAAACATATCTTTTAATAAATTATTATAAGTAATTAATTAATATTTATTGAGGCACGAACCCCACAAGGAGCACTAACCCCTCACTAGTCAAGCACCAACTCAACTAGGCCTTAAAAAAGCACCAACTTGTAAGGAGGAATCAACCCCCTAGGTGAATTAGCACAAACTCATCCACTTGGAACCTTTGATAACCTTTAAACACCTATTTATCACTCAAATTATTAATATCACCTTTTTTGTTATTCACACTCTTGTATCTCTCTCAAACTGCCTGTTAGGCCTCTTCACTCAAATAGCCCTCTTCATGATCATTTTAGGTCATATGACCTTGCTCATCATCTATATATTCACTATTATAACTTTATAAAATATTAAAAAAACCTCTAATACTATCTTAAATCCATCTACCTAATTTTTAAACTTCTATTTCTTTCATTCATACCCTCAATATTCTAACTAGTCAAATTAGGCCTATTAGACCTTTTTATACTTGACTCTTACTTCCACATACCTTAGTCAGCCAAAAACATCTCCATACTTGGATCACTCTTGTAATATATTAAAAAACACATTTTATATGGGAAACAACAACTACATATATTAGCCGCCACTCATAAGGATTAAAACCACCATTAGACCTAATAGAGATCTAATGCAATTAGGCCTTCTCAAAGCACACATTTCACCTTGACCACCTTAGAACATATTGAGTCTAAAAAAATAGAATAAAAACTTTAAAAAAACTTCAATTTGACCCTTTATAATCTCACCTTAGGTTCCTAACACTATTTATCTCATTTAATTTCTTGAACCATGACATTAAGCCTACTCATAATTAGGCCTTCTCACTGCTAAAAAGCCTACTTTGAATATCCGAAGCATACACTTAACTCTACCACATAAACATATCAAAAATTAACTTATTCATAAATATAATTAACTTATAGTAATCACCATGTCCTTTATACTTAACCATATCGGTCAAAAGACCTCAAATTGACCACTTCCATATGCTCACTTATAACTGCAAACATGCCTCAAAAACCAATTTAGAACCTTTGAATTTTCACACCTTAATAGGAATTTAACAAAATTAAAATGAAACTATGAGACATTTATAACAACTTTATGTGCATTATATTCTTCAAATCTGAGTAAATCACTTCATACTCATCTCTGCTAGAAGACTCCTTAGAACTGTCAAATACTTCAAAATACACTCATAAGAACAATAACTTAGAACATTTTTAGAATCACTATAATGAAATTAAAATGGGTTTATATTATAATTAATAATTATCAAATAAGATAAATACATCAAAACGAAACTATGAGACATTTATAACAACTTTATGTGCATTATATTCTTCAAATCTGAGTAAATCACTTCATACTCATCTCTGCTAGAAGACTCCTTAGAACTATCAAATACTTCAAAATACACTCATAAGAACAATAACTTAGAACATTTTTAGAATAACTATAATGAAATTAAAATGGGTTTATATTATAATTAATAATTATCAAATAAAATTACAATAAATATATTATAGTATCAAATATTAATATTGGTCATACAGACTAATCTCATGGCTTCATTATACACAGACCTCACTATGTTAGATAAGTCAGTTTGAGAAAAACTTTTTGTCACACATACACATCTCCAAACCTTATATCCAATATGTATATGTTACATGTATTTATCAACAAACTATTGAAATTATATCCATCCTTAATACATGGAAACACATTCCTAATCTCTTTCCCAATTCTACCTAGTTTTTCTCACTATCTACCTCACTAAGTTTTTTATTGATAGGTCCACTTCCATGAATATTTTATCATATTTATAGTCTTAAAACTGATTATAAAACATCATGTGAATAACATATAAGTCTCAATATTCAACCTCCATCCACTTGACAACTTTGAATCAGTCAACTTTGTCTGTTATAGCAAATTTATGAGAAACATGGCTTTTCCTATAGGGTCCACTCACTAATCTATCATACCAATACCACCTATAGGTACCTAGGAGAGTTATATACATGATCCAATCATTAAACTAAGTCATATAATTAATTATAATCCATTTATATCAATATCTTCTATATCAGGTCATTGTTAGGGTTTTAGAGAGAGTGAAGACCACCTTACAGTCTTAAATATCATTCATAAAGCTTGGGCCCTTAATGTAGAAACCAATTCTTGGAAATTTGAGATATTATCCTTACCTAATTTACATGAACTTATTAGTATCTCATGAAAAAATTTATCATGAAAATGAGCACAAGAAAATCCTTTTAGGCTCTGTGATACCTCACTTTGTGCACACAAAAAACCTCAAAACCACATTTCATGATTTCTTATTCAACTTAGGACCTCAAAACTCACCAAAAAAAATTTAAAAAAACCTCTAACACCTTCTTAAAATCTCACATGATCTATATCACCTTAGAAACTAAACTTGACATCTCATTATACCATACTTGGTCTCTTTGCATACTAAGCCTATACATGTAAGCCACACTTAGACCTTAAACACACCTTGAAACCTATTGAGATGATCTCAAAACCTCATAATCATGTAATAAAAACTCACACCATTATCACACACTACCAATATTCTTCTCACAAGCCTCAAATTACTCACCTCAACATGCTACTAAGCCTATACCTTCTCACTAAGTCTCTTCATTTAATGACTAAGCCTAAAAAACTATCCTTGGAACTATTTTAAGACTTATTTGCCTCATTATAATGTTTATACAACTTTATACAATCTCTCATGCCTGTACTGACATAATTCACCAAGTTTCACTATGTTTCATGCATACACCTTTTCATAGGGCTAGACTAGGCTTCTCAAGATACCTAGTACTCAAAGACTTCAATTCAAAAAAGATAAATCTCAATGATATAAAAAAATAACATTCCTAAATTAGTATGTTTTTGAAGACAACACTAATGTCAATATGATCATGAGCTTATCACACCACAACATTATGCCAAGACCTCATATAAAACTCAAAGACTACTAAACCATATTCAAGCCATCATAAACACTCAATATGTAACATCATAATAACATATCTGGTACATCAGTGATACTCAAAAACCTTTGAAATCAATGAAAACATCAATGCCACAACACTAAAAATAGTAATATACCTCAATAATCTCCCCCTTTGTCATTGATGATAAATACTTAAACAAAGCTTATCATTCTCATCTCCCCAAGTTGTATCTTCTTAAAAATGACCTTTCTCCCAAACTAAAACATTCTCCCCCTCTGACATCAATGATAAAGGGTCATATTTTACAAATAATTGATCCTTGAACTTAGAACAACTATAAACACACCTTTTCTCTCCAAACAAGATAATTCTCCCTCTCTTTGATGAAAAACTCAATACTCAAAAATGCTCCCCCTAAGCTCATGCATACCTCAAAAAAAGAAAAACACTCAAACATTAACAAATGAATAAGGAACTCTCTTTATCATAAAGCATCTCTAATTCAATAAGAACCATTTCTCAACATAGGGATTATTTTTGAACTCATGGACCAACTAAAAAGCTCCCCCTCTGACCAAGAATCCTTCATACTTCTGCTCACTAATAGAGTGCCTCCATGAATCCTAATGGAGTCACCTATTCTATAGGGTAATAAAATGACATAAACTTATGAGATTCCCATATCTCCATGTCCTTACTAGATTGAAATTTCTTCATGATCCTCTTAGGATTTGATAGCCTCTTTGGCTTGACCTCTTCAATCTTTGTTTGAACAACATTCTAACTTGGTTTGTTTATCTTGACTCCTTTCATAATCTAAGCTGATAAGGAGAATTAATGGAACTCTTTTATATCTAAACTATGCTCCACCATTTCAAATAGTCCACTTGGACTTGCATAATAGTAATCATTCACCTTAGCTACCTTTGGTTTACATTCATTATCTTGTCTTATTTCTTGCATTCTAGGGGCCTCAACCTTCTTTTTTTGACTTGAGAATCCATGCTTACAAAAATTTGAAATATGACTAACCTTTTGATAATTGAAACATATTATTCCTCTTGATGTAAACACACCATTATCCATACCTTTTGAACTAGTTATTCTTCTCATAGTTCTATTCATATTCATTATTGGAGAGTCTTCTACAATGCCTTGATCTATGACCAAAATGGTTACATGAATAACAATAACCATTAAAAGGATTATCATACCTTATATCTTTAGGCTACCTAATAGGATTACTCTCCATTATACCATAACCATCATTCCTTGATTGACTATTAACCTCTAAGGTTTGATTCTCCTTTCTCACATTAGTTTTCTTCTTTTGGTCTCTATTGAAACCAAGACCTATTTTGTCATTAGTAGGCTTTTGACTACTCAAAAATTTGTCTAGATCATTGGTACTCTTTTCAAAAATCACAAAGGAATTCACTTTACTTTTTTTGTGATCCAAATCAAATCTCAATGAATACACTTTAGTTACATACCTAACACATTCTTATTATTTAGCCTTTAGGCTTGCAGTCACAATCTCAATTTGAGTCTCTACTTTTTTTACTATTTCTTCTTGTTCTTTGGAGTTGTTTCTCAATATCTCTTCAAAAAAAATTATTTTATCCTCATATTGTTTTACAATATACCTCATCACCTTATTCTTCCTCTTCACCATCTTCAATTATTTTAGAGCATTTATCAGCTCGGCCTCAAAGTCCACCTCATCTTCTTTTTCATCTGAATCACTAATAGTACCTCTAAACCACATGGACTTTTCTTTATTTAGACAACCTACTTCCTTAGCCATGAAGATAAATTCATTTAAATCAAGACCAACACCTTAATTATCAATCTTAGAATCACTTTTCTCACTCTCATCAGATCAGTTGTAGTCTTCCTTGGTGTCAAAGCTTCTTTTGTTCTTGAAAGACTTCCTCTTGTCATCATACTTTCTAAATCTTTTCTTACTCTTATTAGACCTATAGGATTTTTTGTCATCATTATGACCTTAATCATGATCTTAATAATCTATTTTATTATTCTTATGATTTTACTTTTATCAAAGTTTCCAATTTATCCATAATTAAAGCACTTGAAGGGCAGCTTACCCTTGTACTTGACTAGCCATCTTCACTCGATTAGGATATACTTTAACATATTAGGCCTATTTAAAAGGACCTAACCTGATACCAATTTTTTGAATCACATCCATTTAAATGGGGGTTGAATTAGTGTCCTTAAAACAATCATTCAATTTCACTTATTATTCATTCAAACACATACATCAACCAATGCATAAACAAGCATCCACATAAGCATACAACATATGAACACAAGAGATATGAGGGAAACCATAATGGGGAATAAAACCCATTAAAATATATATTTTAATAAATTCATATAATAAATTAATCAATATTTATTGAGGCACCAACCCCACAAGGAGCATCAACTCCTAGGTAGTCAAGAACCAACTCAACTAGGCCTTTAGCAAGCACCAACTTGTAAGGAGACACCAACCCCCTAGGTGATTAAATACAAAATCAGCCACATAGAACCTCTAATCACCTTTATAAACCTATTTATCACTCAATCTATGATGATCACCTTATTTTTCTCTTCACACTCTTTTATCTCTCTCAAACTGTTGTATAAGCCTCTTTACTCAACTAACCCTCTTCTTAATAGATTCAGGTCATATGAACCTGATAATCATCTATATAGTCACTATTATAACTTAATTAAATATTAAAAACACACATATAATAGTATTAAATATCTCTACCTAGTTTCCAAACTTCTATCTCATTCATTCATACCCTCACTATTCTAACTATTCAAATTAGGCATATTAGACCTTTTTATACTTGACTCTTGATTCAAATACCTTGGTCATCCATAAACCTATATATACTTGGATCACCATTATAATATATCTAAAAACACATTTAATAGGGTAAAAAACTACTACATAGGTTGGAAAACACTCATAAGAACTAAAACCACTGTTAGACCTAATAGAGACCTAATGCAATTAGGCCTTCTCAAAGCATATGTTTCACCTTAACCACATTGGAACATATTGAGTCTCAAAAAATGAATGAAAAACTTAATAAAAACTTAAATTATACCCATTATACTATAATATTATGTCCCAAACACCATTTATCTAATTCCACTCCATGAACCACACCATTAGGCCTACTCACAATTAGGCCTTCTCACTACCAAAAAGTCTTCTTTGAATATCTGAAGCATAAACTCAAATTTTCCACATTAAAATATAAAAAATAAGTTATTAATAAATATAATTACCTTATAATCATCACCATGTCCATTATACTTTACCATATAGGTAAGAAGACCTTAAACTAACCACTTCCATATGCTCACTTAGAACTGCAAACATGCCTCAAAAACTAGTCAAGAACCTTTGACTTTTCACACCATAGGAATTTATAATGAATAAAAAGATATTAAAATTTACCTATGATACATATATAAAAAATTAATGTGCATTATATTCTTAAACTCTAATAAAATCACTTCATACTCATCTCTACAAGAAGACTACTCAGAACTGTCAAACACTTCAAAACACAGTCATAAAAACAATGAATTAGAATACTTGTCTAATCACTATCATGAACTTCCAATTGGTTTATATGATCCATAATAATCCTCATATAAACTTAAAATAAATATATTATATTCTCAAGAAGCAATATTGGTCTTATAAACCAATCTCATGGACTCACTGTAGACATACCTCATTATGTTAGACAAGTTAGTTTGAAAACAAATTTATATCATACACATACATTTATAAACATTATATCCAATAGTTATATATGTTACATGTATTTAAAAATAACATATTGCAATTTTATCCATCCCTAATTTATGGAAACACATCCCTAATCTCATTCCCACTTTTGCTTGGTTTTTCTCACTATCTACCTCACTAGGTTTTTTAGTGATAGGTCAAATTCCATGACTAGTTTAGAATATTTGAAGTCTGAATAATACTTATATATCACCATGTTTATAATATATATTCTCAATATTTAACCTCCATCTAGTTGACAACTTTGATTCGATCAACTCTATTTGCTATAGCAAATTTCTAAGAAACATGGCTTTTCCTATAGGGTCCACTCACTCATATATTAGACCAATACCACCTAGAGGTAATTTTGAGAGTATTATACACTATAAAATAATCAAATTAGGTCATCCAATTCATTCTAATCCATTTTTATCAATATTTTCCATATCAGGTCATTGTTAGGGTTTTAGAGAGGGTTAAGACCACTTTACAGTCTTAATGATCACTCACAAATCTTGGGACCTTAATCTAGAAACCAATGCTTGTAAATTTTAACTAGGATATTTCCATAAATTCCATGAAATTCTTAATATATTATTCAAATGTTTCACATGCCAATGATAAAAAAAATCCTTCTTGGGTTTGTAATACCTTATTTTGTGCACACAAAAAATCTTAAAACCATATTTCATGATTTTTTCTTCAACTCAAGACCTCAAAATTCACCAAAAAACTTGAAAAAAATTATCACACATCTAAAAAATCTCACATAGGCTCTAACACTTTGAAAACTAAACTTGATCCCTAATTAGGCCACACTATGTCTCTTTGCACACTAGGTTGATACCTGTAATCCAAACTTAGACCTTAACGCACCTTGAAACCTCTTAAAATACTCTAAAAAATTCATACTCATGTAATACAACCTCATACCATGATCACACACTATAAATATTCTTCTCACAAGCCTTAGATTGCCCACCTCAACAAGATACCAATCATGTGCCTTCTCACTGGGTCTCTTCATGCAATGACTAATCCTCAAAAATTGACCTTGGAAATATTTTTATGACATTTTTGCTTCATTATCATTCTTACAAAACTTTATAGAATATCTCATGCTTTTACTAACACAATTCACCAAGCTTCACTATGTTTCATGCATACACCTTCTCACAATGCTAGATTAAGCTTCTCAAGACACCTAGTACTCAAAGACTTGAACTTAAAAAATATAAATCTCAATGATATAAACCAAAAAAATTATACAATCAGTATTATTTTAATAAAACACTACTCTCAACATACTCATGATTTTGTCACTCCACAACATTGTGCCAAGACCTCATATAAAAATCAAAGACTACTAAACCTTTCTCTAGTCATCATGAACACTCGCCATGATACATCATAAGAATGTCTCTGGCACATAAATGATACTCATAAACCATTGACATTAATGACAAAATCAATGCCACAATACCAATAATAGGAACATACCTAAATAATGAAAAATATATCAACATATGAAATGATAATGTTTATCAAACATTAATTTGGGCCAAAATTTTCAATAATAAATGATCTCTAATATCAATCAAATTCATACACACCACTTAATCATATTACATCTCATATTGCATTGATGGAACTAATTAATCTATTGGAATCCATCCATTACTTAATTAGGGTCATGAATGCAAGATTTCGTAAAAACATATAATAATAAAACCAAATTTAGCTGAGTATAGAATTTATTATACATTCATTTAGTTTGTCAAATGAGGTGTAATGAATTTATTTATCTAGTTTATTTCATATAATAAATAGAATCTATAAATAGTCTCAAACATACCATCCAAGTATTATCTCGTCAAAATTGTTAGTTACATATCATACCAAGTAACTCATAATGTTATTTATCCATAAATCCAGTCCAAACATCAAAATTTCCTATATTAATCTCACAACTATGATATTTTAATTCTTATATCCATAACATTAAAATGTAACTCAAGAAATCAATTACACACCAATGGTAATAAAGTTTTTAATCATAATAAAATTAAGTATAACATGCATTTATATATTTAAATGTTATAATTTATTCATATATAATACACCATCTAAAAATCATGTATTTATACCGTGTGTGTGTGTGTGTGTGTGTGTGTGTGTGTGTGTGTGTGTGTGTGTGTGTGTGTGTGTGTGTGTGTGTGTGTGTGTGTGTGTGTGTGTGTGTGTGTGCGTGTGTGTGTGTGTGTGCGTGCGTGTGTGTGTGTTCCCTAAAACATTTTTAATACAACATAAATATTTATCATATATGAAATATTCTAAGTATCCATCTATTTTCAATGACTTTAAGTATTTAGTATACTATAATGTATACATCTAGTCCATAAAATAGCCCGATATCCCCTTTTTATAAACTATATGATTTCACCACATTTATACTTGTTTAAAACAAACATATAGACTTTCATAAAATCAAAATTTAACCTACATCCAATCATATGTTCCATTTAATTAAAAAAACAATCTTACTTCAATCATTTTGAAACTTTCATTAAATAAAATGCATATAATAAATATAAAAATATAGTTGACTAAGCCCCATATAGGGAATTCATACAATCAAATGAAATAATCTGAATGGATTTAAATAATTCATCATTCTCAATTTCCTAATTGATTGTATTTTTTTAAAAAAATTATTTAAAAGACTATTTTAGTACACACAGTCATTCCTATTTGGGTATAATTCTTAACACATAATAATATAAAGATTTATGAAATCAATAACAAAATTTGGCTTGATTTTTGTATAAAACCACAACACAATCCACATACAACTATCCTACTACCTCGACTTGAGTATTCTAAGATGACTAACACAATTGATTTCACAAAATTATGTGAAACATATTTGCTACATAATTTCATTACACAAAAAATAATATAATTATATTTTTGAACATGTAGGTGGTTGTATCATAAACAATACAATAAAGTCTTAACTCTTAATTTTCATATACTAGTATGTTCACAATGTAACACACTACCCTCCATAAAATCCTAACAATTCACAATGTAGGTTTATATTAAAATGTATAAACACACAATTAAATATCATAGATACACATAAATGTATATATACACAGTCAATAATAGAGATATACACATAAATATATGTGTACATAAGTAATATACACATAAATGTATATGTACATAGTCGATAATAGGGTTACACATATAAATGTATATGAAATTAGTATCACACAAAGCCCTTTAACAATATATCATGAATGCATATACAAATATATTTATATATATACAAATATATTATAGACACCTAAAAACTACACATGATAGTTTTTGATGTCACATTACCTTTAGACCCTCATTCCACTTGGCGTCTAGTGGACCATCTAGTCAACTAGACTCATTTACAACTTAACCTTATCAAACCCCCTCAAATGCATCATTTAATTCACCCTTTTCCAACCAATTCACCTCTAGCACCTCGACCACTGATGGTTAGGATAACCATCGATGGTTGGATTAACCATCGATGGTTGGATTAACCATCGATGGTTGGCTTAACCATCGATGGTTGGCTTAACCATCGATGGTTGCCTTAACCATTGATGGTTGGCTTAACCATCGATGGTTATGCCCCCAAACCTATTTTAAACTTTAAAGCATTGTCAGATTTATGTGAGATTATCATCTCCAAAAATGGAAATTTGCATTTAAATCAAGATTTTAAAATGAAGAGGATTGGAAAATTTATCCTCCATTAAATTATCAACTTCATTTCAATTAGAAACTTCTTCTTATAAAAGGAGAAGAGGAGGAAGTGAAAGAGGAAGTAATCCATTATTTGTTATCTTGCACTCAAGCTTTCTTGTAGGTATCTAGTGTCCTTATCAGCAAGTGAGAAATATCATTGGAGACCCAAAACTCTATCAAAATAACTTTCAAAGGACTAAAGTAATGTCACTCTAGCCACATTAATTCCACAAAGTTTTAGGTATCTTATGCCTATCTATTTAATCTATCTTACTTCTAACTTCTCTATCTTATCAGAATTACTAGTACCTCATCTTCCACCTTCTAGCCCTATATCTAATCTCTATTTTCCCAAATTTCTAATCTATAATTTCTATTTTGATCACCTCCATATTTACACAAGTAATCATTTATGGTCACCTAACTACCAATGGTCATTCTCAATCATCAATGATTTTCCAACCACTGACGGTCTACCTTAACTACCAATAGTTCTAATTAATGACAGATCACGATGGCATCATTTTCTAGCAATTCATTTCTAGCCCTTTACCCCAAATCAAATTCCACTTTTTGTGTCTCCCTCTGACCATAGGACCCTTTTTGATTTTATGAACTAGACCCCAACCATCCTAACATCAAATTTAATCATTCTATTTAACAAGCAATTTATCTATTCTTTCTTTCATATATTTACTATCTTATCATTTAATGCAAGTATCTTCTCTTATTATTTCATACTTGATTATCATAAAAGTGGATTGATAGCCTCCTAGAAAGCATTGTGCTTCTTGGATCTAGCACACACTAGGCAATCCACTCAACCAACCATATAATAACCCCCTTTAAAGTGTCTATACTATTTATAGGTTATTCCTTCCTATCTAAAGAGGATTTCCCACCTTTGTCTAGATTCACATGTGCAATTTAATAGGTATTCTTCTACACACCCTATTACTAGTTTTCTTT
This sequence comes from Torreya grandis, assembly GCA_037957365.1. Taxonomy (NCBI): domain Eukaryota; kingdom Viridiplantae; phylum Streptophyta; class Pinopsida; order Cupressales; family Taxaceae; genus Torreya; species Torreya grandis. The sequence goes on from JARHVA010011157.1 coordinate 35,380, forward strand.
TATTTACTTTCAAAATTAAGAAATGAGGAAAATAAATTGAGACATTTTAGCATGCCTGATGGGACCCATTTCCCTTTTATTATTTTATTATTTTCTCATCGAATGAAATGTAAAAATTTATTTTTAGGCTTAAAATAAACCTTTTGCATCCATTAATTGCTTGTTGATCTTACTTCATCTAGTAACTTAGGAGGAAAAGTAATTTATCATAGGTTTCACATTTTTTATCACACACTAAATTGAAAAATAAAATAATTAACACATAAAAACATACCTGAGACAAGGCACAACTAAGATTTCATCACTAGTGGCAACCTTACCCCTTCTTGGCTATCCCACTTAGATTTTACCACCAAGGGGAGAACCAAATTAGCTCTCTGGTTGAGTATAAACTCTAAACTTGGTATATTTTGTCTAAACACCCAAAACTTACAAAAAAAGACCATTAAGTGAGGGGGTAGGCCCTAATACCAAGCCATGTATCAAAGTTCAATAAAAATTCATATTTTGATTGCATAAATAACCTAAAACCAGCCATAAATTACCTCTTTAGTAACTAATTTATAAGCCAAATTCCTCTTCCCACTCTCCAAGGAATAAGAAAAAATAGATCTAAAAAGAATCCTAAGATAAATGTACTTTTAGTGTATGAATTGATTGCTTTGAAATCTTCTTGGTTACTCTTTGTTTAAGTTGTAATTTTCATCATAATATCCCCCAATTTCTCATATAATATTTACTAGACAACAACTGAGAAATCAAACCAACCAACCACCACCATCCTCTTCTTCCTCCATGGAATACACTTCTAATGTTGAAGGTTCCCCTCACCCTTCTTCCCCTCCTACCATAATCTTAATTTTATTGAAATGTGATGTTGACTTCACTACCTTCCTTCATAATAATTTTGCTACCCTTCAACATTATCTTAATAACTTACCCAACCATCCGTCTATAGCTTTGGTTCCTCTTTTAGATCCTCCTTATGGTATGCCTTCCCACCTTATGGTGGGTACTACCTCAACCCAACCTTTGCTAACCCAAGCCTCATCTTCTTCTAACATTCCATCTACTACCACTACCCAATCCCAATACAATATCCCAACTTCCAACCAAATACCTCCTACCATGCCCCATACCTCCCATATGGTTTTAACTTTACCTTTGGTTACCTATACTCCACCTACTATGGGGTCATCTTCCACTCCTATATCCACCCTTCATTTTACCACAACCACTCCTATAACCTTTACCCCATTTTATAACCTGGTGTTTTCTATACCTCAAACACTTCAACCTATCAACACTAAAGTCACCACCCAACCTCAACCTACCAAACCTCCACCTACCACCTCAACCATACCTTTGAGTCAAACCACATCCATCCCCCAAAAACTACCTATTAAAACCTATCAATATGGGTACATACCACCTTCTACCCAACCATTTGTGCCAATAAACTCTTATGTAGAACCATCTTAACCTCTTATCACCACTTCCCAATATGTATCCTATTAAATTCTTTCTACCACCTATCGTTATATATCTTCCACTCAACCCCAACATAATGCACCCCTCAATTATGCATCTTCCCAACCTCAGGTAGATTTGATCAAGATGCTAATGGAAAAAATGACTAACTTGTAATCATATATTTTTAGATCTCATAAAATTTTATTCTATGACCAAATTTTTAATGAACCTATCCATCCATCCATACCCATCCACTCTTATTCTCCTCAATGGGAGTTGCCTAAATTTTCAAAATTCTAAGGCAAGGAAGATCCCCAACAAAATTTGAGAGCATTCCATCATTCTTTTTACTTGATCACATATGATGATTCTCTCCTCCAAACCTTCCTAATGTCTTTATTAGGACCCACCCTTAATTGGTATATTTCTCTCCCTACGCACTCCATCTTCTCCTTATCCCAACTAGGCAAAATCATTTTAGAACATTTCTTGGTAAACATTACTAAAAAGGTTTCCATAATTGACCTCTATTATATCAAATAATTTGATGATGATTCAATCATTGATTTTGTGGCTAGATGGAGAGGCCTCATTAACTAGATTTCTTTCGCCTTACCCCAACCCAAATTAATTGAACTTTTCTCTAGGGGTTGTGTTAAGCATATTGTACCCACTCTTTAAGTTCAAACATTTTGAACATTTGATGAGGCATTCACCATGGCATGAAAACTTGAAAACCATGCCATTGATGAAGGGAAACTAAAATTACATAACAAGAATTATAATTTTAAACCCAATGATCATCCCTCTACCAAAACCACAAACCAACCCAATACCATAGCAAAAGCATCCATAAATTTGGTGGTTCTAAAAACTACCCCACCTCTAACTATTAACCAATCACATCAAAACAATTATTCCAAATCTTCTTATCAACAAAATCAAACCCAAATCTAGCACTTCCAAGAAAATATATTCTCATTGGGGATTCATATACATCTATTTTGGTTAAACTACTCAAATCCAACCTTATCCAACTTCCACCAATTAAACCACCCCAATAATTTGATTCTTCTTACCCTGTACCTAGGTGGTATAACAAAAATGACCATTGTGCCTTTCACCAAATGGTTGGACATGACATTAATAGATGTAATACCTTTAAAAATATTATACAAAACCTAATTGATAGTGGAAATATTGAATTTAATAACCCTAATGCACCTCCTAATCAGTCTCTTGACATTTTTGTAAGCCTTTCTCAAATCAAGATCCTTCCACCTAACATCATGATAGTAAACCTGAATCATCTAAATCACATGAGGCATATATAATCAATGTTTTCAGTAATGTGACCATTGTTAAAGATACCATTACCTCAGTCACCAAAATAGAGGAAACTAACCCACCTAATATTCCTTTAGATACCCAAATTAAGGAATCAACCACTTCTCTCTCTACACTTAATGTGACCATAGCTTTATCTACCCTTTTTTTGGTGGAAACACCTAAGGAGGTAACCATTGCTTCAACCAATTCCTCTAGCCCTCCAATCCAAGTGATAGAATAACCTACTTATTTGGATGTCCAAGACAAAGAAGTGACCATATCTACCTATCCAATCATAGAAACATCTATGCCCTCTTTAGAATCCATTCCCCAAGATACTGTTACCTCATCCACCCAATCACCACCTTTGGAACCTTCCACCAATACCCAAACCAAAACCATAACTTCCACCAAAACCAATCCTTATTCTCCACCTAAGGGCTTAAGCTTTGAGACCAATGATCAAGGAACTACACCCATTTATAAGCCCTTCACTAGGTTTGTCCAACGTTTAGACTTCACATCCCAACCCAACTTTGACAGAGCTACCTTTTGGCATCAACTTGGCCTTCCTTATCGAAATAAATCTAAATCCTCAACTTCACTTGAGTCTACACTTAAACCCATTATTACCAATCCACCAAATACCTCCTCTAATTCATAAATTAACCATCTCAAACACCTCCACCTAAAATTTCCAAGTCACCTTATGCTTATTTGACCAAACCAATTAACCTAGGGATATTCCCAAACCTAGTCATATTCACCCTCCTTTGAGAAAGGACTTAACTCCACCAAGCCCACCAAAGACAAATATAATCAATTCCATTAATAAATAAGGATTACCCAAACCTCCACCTTGAACTAAACCCATACCACCTCCTTCACACTTACCTTCTATATTAGGACCACATCCTTCCATTATCCCCATTACCTATTATTCCTCAAAGAAACCATATCCCCTTTCTCCACATATAACCACCAAATCCTATAATTATTCATCATTCCTAACCAACTTATCCCCATCTACCTTCCTACCTATAACCAAACCTTCATCATCCAAAACTTCTGAATCCATGGTTTCAACCCCTAAGCTAATCATAACTAAGCAAACCCAACCAAAAACACCAACAAAAATCATTCTTCCAAATACTACTTCTATGAATAATCTTATGCCCAATAAATTTCACACTCATCGAATCCAAAACCTCCTACCTATAACATCTATGTTGGAATCCTACACATCCATCTTACAAAGGTTATTGAAAACCTCTTACATTGGCCTACCTCTAATCAAACCCTTCAACCCATCTTGTCCTAACAAACTTGGTTTAATGATAATTTGATGTGTCTTTACCATAGGACTCCTAGACATGATACAGATAAATGCAAATCTCTCCAAACACTTTTTCATAGCCTTTTAGATTAAGATGATCTAGTAGAGGAACCTCCATTGAGCCCATCATATACTCCACTACCTGACCAACCCATCCAATAAGCACCTACTCCCTCACCCCCACCTAATATTAAAGAGTAAGAACCAAATAAAACATCAAGTCCCCTTATCCACACCATTCATATGGTTACCCATTCTTAGGCCCAATAGAAGGATAAAGAGAAAGCCAAAGTTTTTATCTTATGGACTTACCCTTTGACCTCTCAACTTGCCAACCAAGCCCAATCATCTTCACCTTCACCCTCACAACCATAAAAACCCAAAGTCTCCATTTTGGTATCTCCACCTTCCAAACCTACTCCATTCATCTAATGGCTCATGTTAAAACAACTTCACCAAAAACCAATGAAAATGAGTCTTTATGATCTAATCAACACCTTGCCTAAACATCACCAAGCATTAATTGAGGGTCTGCATTTCATAAAAGGTCAACCATATAATCTATAACCTCTTGCATCATTTATTGTATCTCTTTACCATTCTTCCCTCATCACCTTTCAGGATTCCAAAATACTACCATATCATAATGAAGATCTTAATCCTCCCCTTTTCATCATAACATCCATCAATTAGACATGTATCAGGAGGAGAGTTATGATTTATGGGGGATTAAGAATCAACATCATCTCCATGAATGCATATGATCAAATTTAACTACCTAAAAACATCATGTCAGAAGGCATGGAAATTCTTCACTCCTTTAATGATACCCTAGTCATTACTTTGTGGACAGTTGTCCTCCATATCCACTTGGGGCCTCATAACATTATTCAACTATTTTATGTGGTATAGGTCAAGTTTTAATATAATGTGTTACTCAGATGCCCTTGGATCCATGATATGGGTTGTGTCCCTTTTACACTACATGGATGTGTTAAATTTGAGTATGAGGGACAAGTCATTACAATCAGAGTAGAGCCTAGTCCCTTTGCCTCTTGTAATATAAAATATCAGTCTAATGATGTTATTATTCCCCCTTCATCTTCCTCATAACCCACTTCTAACAAACCACTATGCCAATCTAAACCTTCAATACCTATATCCTTAACAATGATGAAGCATAAACTATCTCAACTATCCCCTCCTCTTAGATTATGGTTGAGGACACCTTGCAATCCACTTTTTAACGTATCTCACTTGGGGAATATAGCCTTCTGGCCTTAGATGTTTTCCCTACTCCACATGAATATGGGAATCTTCAAAATTTCCCTTCTTATGACCCCAACATTGACACCATTATCCCATTTGGGCTCCCAAAAAATTAAAAAAAAATTGTCTATGGGGGACTTGATCGACCACTTCTCACTCCCACCACCACTCCATATATCCAACCATTTACTTCTAAATTTTCCTACCTAAACAACCCAACCTTTGCCAAAGCCTACCTTTATCATGTGCTTGAAAGGGGTTTGGTATTGGCCTCTATGAACAAGGACCTCATGAGTTTCCTATTATCAAAACCTAAAAACCTCATGAGTTATTTGGTCTCAAGTTTGGACCACCATAAGAACCCACATCAACAAAACCCATTACTACCACCATCGAAGAAATTTGATCTTTACCAACCCCATCTTTCCAATCTAAGGACTCTAAAATCATCCCATATAACTTTTTTTATCAATACCATTAGCTTAGGCCCCCTGATATATCAAAAGGTATATCCATTTTGAATATGCCTCCTCCCACCAACCTAAAATGACTTCATAGTCTGCTAGGTAAACTTCAATCAATCTAACATTTTATCTCTTGATTATCTGATTATTGTTAGCCTTTTCACCACCTCTTAAAGAAAGAGGTCTCCTTCAAGTGGACCCAAGAATTCCAACAAGCCTTCAATGTAGTGAAGGAATATCTTCTCTCTCCACCTATCATCATTCCTCCTAAATATGATTATCCCTTCTATCTATATATATCCACCATGGACCATTCTTTGGGGGCCATGCTTGCTCATTGTGATGAATAAAATAAAGATCAGTTTGTCTATTAAATCAACCACACCTTAATTGAATATGAAACCTACCATACCCATCTTGAAAAACTTTATCTTGCCTTAGTATTTATATCCTCCAAACTTAATCATTATCTTCTTAATCACAAAACCTATGTCATCACCAACACTGACCCTCTCAAGTATATGCACTCTAAGCCATATCAAAACCAATATATGGCTAAGTGGCTCCTACTTCTAGTTGAGTTTGATCTTAAGTTTATCCTTAAAAAATCCATTAAAGGACATGTCATCATTGACCAATTGGTTGATGCTTCTTTACTCAATAATCAACCTCTTCTTCTTTCCTTTCTAGATGAGTCTACTATAACTCTTTCTCTGGAGAAACCTACCTACCAAATAATCATGTTTTTTGATGGCTCCAAATGCTAAAATGGTGGGGGTGTCAAAGTAATATTCATTCCCCTTAATGGATAACCTCTTCGCCTCTCCTTTAAAATTGACTTTAAATGCACCAATAATGTATCCAAATATGAAGCCTTGGTCATAGGTATTCAAACTACCCTAGCTTTGGGGATCAAAACAATTAACATTTTTGGGGACTCTTAACTCATCATCAACCAAGACACAAGATCTTATTAGTACAAAAATGATGTCCTCTTAAATTACAAACAACTTGTAGATGTATTCTTGGCATCATTTGATCACTACATTATCCAATCAATCCCTTGATCCACCAATAAATTTGTAGACACAATAGCCTCCCTAGCATCCTAAATTCTACCACAACCTACCAAATACAAACTATTTGTCACCATCCATCACTTCATCACACCATCTTATAATAGATATTATCTTCCTACCATTTTTAGAGTGGAAACATCACCTTTTGATATTTGGTATAACTAATTTTTTTATTACCTTAACCTCAACAATCTCCCTCCTAATCTTTCAAAGAGTGCCTATGGAGATTTTATCCAAGGTACCTCTCATTATACCATACTAGGAGGAATCCTTTACAAATGAGGCTTTAATATCCTCCTTCTTCATTAGCTTCATATTCATGAGGCTTCTCACATCATTAAGGAAACACATGATGGCATCTTTAGGGGACACTTTAGTGGATCGGCTAGCACCAAATGTATTCTTCACCTAGGCTACTATTGGCCCACACTTAATCAAGACTACTATGACTATGTCAAAAATTGTGTCAAGTGTTAATAACATGCTAATATTCATCATGTACCACCCCATGGTCTTTAGGTATCTCAAGATTATTGGCCCTTCTCATAATGGGGTCTTGACCTTATTGTGGAAATCAACTCCCAATATTCATAATGACATGAATATATCATCACTATTAAAGAATATATCACCAAATATGTGGAATACATCCTACTTATATCAACCAAAGCCAAAATTATCATTTATTTCATCAACCAACACATCATTTATTGCTTTGGTGTCTCTCATTAAATCATTACTAATAATGGCAAGTCCTTCAAAAAAAGAAAGTCTAAGAGCTTTGTGATGCTTTTGGAATCAACTTAAGCTTTTCATTACCTTATCATCGACAATATAATGTATAATTAGAAGCTTCCAATAAAAGCCTCATCAAAATGCTCAAAAAGGTGGTCAATTTTTTTGGTCAAGATTGACACCTCTATATCCCATTCACTTTATGGGCCTATGACACTAATATTCAAACCATTATGCATGATACACACTTCTCTCTCATATTTGGAGCCAAGGTATTCTTTCCTCTTGAAGTCTAAATTCCATCTTCATATCCTTACATGAGATCCTCTTTGAGAGTGAATATCATCAATAACACCTTACAGGACTATAACTTATTGACGAGCATCAACTTGATGCGCTCAATCATCTTTGTCTTTATCAAGTGTGCATATAAAAAACATCTAAAAAAATGAGAATTCAACGTCAAATATCTCATCCTCAAATAAAATCAACATGTAACTAACATAAACGAGACAAAAAAAGGCAATTTTTCTTTAAATTGGATAGGACCCTACATTATAACCCATAAGTGTGGATTTGGTGCTTATCATTTGTCCTCTCTCAAAGGGAAAATAAAACCTAAGCCTATCAATGCTTTGTATCTACATCCTTTCTATTTTTAAATAGGACCAAACTCACTTCTATGTCTAACTTAAGCTCATACCTTGGTTCATGAGACTTTTACCTCCTATCCCCTACATTTTCATTTATCCTTTAGGAATAATTAATTACAACATATAACCATGTGATTCATCTATAACAAATAAAAATTAATCCTAAGTATGGGTACCATGGATCTACCCATAGCATGGTTCTCATGGATACTTTTCATTTCTCAATAGATGGAATTCCATGGTCAATTATCTCTTAACCCATCCTTTCATTTACCAATAACCTTTTGTGATAAAGTCTTGCCTCCATATAGGTAAAACTTTTTTCCTAATAGACCTATCCATGTATAATTCAAATTCCAAACTCACTCATAACTCTATCAATCATAGACTACTCCCTTAAAGGATAGTTGCCCCATAATTCAAAGTTTCTTAAAAATAGATTGCCCCCTAGAAGGACAGCTATAAAATCAAATTTTAAACCACTCCCTTGAAGGATGGCTAATCAATAACCATTTCAATCTTCCCACATTGATCAACTTTAGCACCTTACTAAAATATCAAAAGCAACAAATAAAACTCTATCAAAATCAACATAAGTAATCCATAATCAGCTCTTAGAAGTGCCACTGGTAGACTTCTCGCATTGATTAGTCTACATAGTATCCCATTATGCTAAAATTAACTCTTATACATGGCATTGGTAGACTTCCTAAATTTATTAGTCTACATATCATAATAGGGTATGTAATTATCTATTATGGTTCTTTGGTCACCTATATAAGGGGCAAGTTAACCCACATCAAGTTACCATTACACCTATTTAAAACTCAACCTCCTACCTATCACCTACCCTCCCTTCCTACTTCTATAAATTCAAGGGACTATAAGCTTACTTGATACAAGGTGATTGAGACACCCTCTTTCTCAATCAATTCATACTCTTATAAAGCATTTGATAAGCTTTCATCCACTAAGTCAATCTAACTATGGTTTCTTATTGATGTGTCCTTAACAACTAGAGTATCATGCCTCTTTCTTATCCATCAATTAGTTCATATGAACATATGTCTCATAATTTTTTTCTTTGTCTACTTCTAAAACATTCAAGGCCAAAACAATCTTAGACCATATCTTACCATAACATCAAAACCATTATCCAAAGCCTTAAAATTAAAGCAAACACATCATACCATTACAACATTATAACCTCATCTTATTATTAGTAATAATTCTAAACTTCATAATATCCAATCTTATCTATAGATTACATTATCAGATCACATCATACCCCTTAAATGATTTTGTTATAAACAAACACAAGTCATCAAACTACTCTACCATCATCATCATAAACACTATCCTAACTACAATCATAATTATAGTCAACATCATCATCACGTAATACCCATCATAACATATACCATCACATCATCTTGCCTCAACTAATAACATCAACACCATCATAAACATAATCATAATCATAATATGAATAATCATAATCCACATGATCAACATGAGCATGAAACATCACAATAAATAAAAATTATAATCATAATCAACATCAACATGCTCATAATCTACATAATCATCATAATCATAAACATCATTAAATAAATAAATTGCATCTAAAAATGAGACATGTCATAATGTATGTCTCTCCAATAAATACATCTTGCATCATTAGCACATAGGCTAGTATAAAAATATACATATAAAAAAAATACATCATCTCTCAAGCATCTAGAACACTAGAACTAGAACCACCTATACCTACCCCTCCATCCGGTGGTGGACCCCTTGATGTACCTAACTATATCATTGTCAATACCCACTAACCTAGAGTATCTACTATTGGACCCCTAACCAAGCTAGCCCTATACTCCCCATATCTGATCACATCTAGAAACTAGGCTAGCACCATAGCCTCATAATATCTAAGCTCCTTAATGGTGGATAATTGTAGTGCCCTTAAAGCTAAAATAGTTAGTCCCCCTACCCCTATTATGGCCACCCTTACACTCTATCTCAATGAATCCCACTCCTGCATGACTAACCCAAGGGTGGCTCTCACTTGATCATGTTCACCAATCAAAGTAGCAACTTATCCCTATAAGGTAAATATATATACCTAAAATGTAGTCACCTATCCCTATAAACCTATCACCTAGGACTATACCACTACAAAGGCTACTACTATCTAATCATATTGCCCTCCACCTTGTACCTATGTGGGGTCCACATCCATGGGCTATTATCCCCCATCTCCCCATCCAAAATATGTAGCCACATATCTAGCTTGATACCATCTCATGTATCTATTTGTTACCCCAACATCATCTATAGGAGCTCTCAGTAGAAACTCCTCATAATCTAACATAATTACATCTAGCTATGGCTTTAGTAAAGTGTACTATGCATCCTCCCTCTTGTATCAAGGGACATTTGGTGGAATGTCCTATACTAGTCCGAACTACTTCCATATTCAATCTACTAGAATGCACTCAATCTCACCATCCCATCTACCATACACCCATCACAAACTCTACTATGATAGAGTGTGATACCTACAACCTATCAAAAGGGGAAAACTAGCATAAATCCTCCATGTAATATTTTCTACCACCAAGCCTTCTAGGGTATCTTGAAACTAGTCTATATCTTTGGCTCCACCACCAGCTCTTAAAATTACATAATCACCTCACCACCTTATGAAACCAACCCTATAGTCAATCATTACATAGTCATCCCATGGTAGCCCAAGTGGTCTCAATACTCATATATGCTCATATCCCCAGTAGTAGAGCACAAATTTGATGTTAATCCCATACCACCTCTACACTCTAAAGGCTCGGAGCTCTTTATAGATATGCACCAACAACATTGGGGCCCATCCAAAAACCATCCTCCCTAAAAGCTTCTCTGCTAGCACTCCCAATAAAAATCATGGAAACTAATCGCTACTCAATTTTGGCATCATGAAATAGGATATACTTATCATCATCATGGTCAAAACGCATCTATCATATGGGGCCCTTTAGTATGATGGCCCATATTAAACTCCACTAGTATGTTATCTAGCCTAGACCAGATCTACACCATACATTAGGTCCATGAAATAATCCTTCTCATCACTCTCAACATGGTAAATAAGTTCCCCCTAAATTAGAAGCTAAGTGACTCAAGGGTCCATGAGGCATTATTAGTACCTACCATGAGGTACAATGATGATTGTGGTGCTCATCAAGATATGGGAGCCTACCATAAACACATTCTTATTGCTAATTAGGGAGATTTTGATGCCTCCACTCAACATATGTCATCTTATCTCTAACCTCTATGAATATCTTAGGGACTCAATCCCTCATCTAGATCTACTCGTGGGCCTATAAAAAAATCACATTAGTGTTAACATTTCCTATCTTACCTCTACTACTCAACACACACTCTTTACCTTTATTTGTGTATATTTTTAATGTCTCAAATACTTCTACCCACTTTAACCTACAACCTCTTCCTGTTTTAAACTCTTTCACATTTCCATCTACTTCTACACATTCTACAAACTTAACTTAAACATACTTTTTACCCCCAACACCAATCCATCCCCTTCACCTAGAATAACCACCAGAATATTTGTAAAACCATTCCAATTCCTAAACATTTATAAACATTTAACACATTTTAAACAAACTTAATTACATTAAAACTTACCATTTTAACATCTTTTACCCCTTTTCCTTGTCAACCACCAATGATTCATGGAACCATCAATGATCCCTAGGGCCCTTTTTCCTTCAGGGTCAACCATCAATAGTCAGGTCAAACCAATAATGGTCACGATGTGTGATAATAATTGGAAAAAACCTTCCACCTCCATCCCCCTAATAACCAACAAACCTTCACAAATGCAACTTCTACTAAAATAAGCCTATCCTAATCACCATTTCAACCTACAACAACCCTCCCATTTCATTCTTATCTAATATTTTTCATAATTTTACCCATCCCTAAATTTGGGGAATTGAGAAACTATTATTTTAAACACCTCTATCTACTTCACCCTACCCATGCACTTCTCTCTTACTTTCTTATCCCTTAAATACACCCATTTTATCAATTTTAAGACAACCCCTACCTCATTATGTGTTCAATGGCATGGTTAAAGCCCTTACACCACTACTTAGTCATGTTCTCATCCTCCCTCTATCTATCAAACTTTAAACACACACACTAACCCAATCATAAATATCCAATCTAAAAATCTCCACACTCCACTCCACACACCAGACCAAAATTCCCAAATCACCCAATCGATAGAGACTAGTCACTAAAGTCAATAATAAGAAAATAACCTCTTTTTTTCCTTTTTACCTTTGGGCCTTTTAGGGTTTGCCTGACCATCAATGATCAGGGTGACCATTAATGATTGACCCTCAAGGAAACCCTAACCATTGATAGTTAGGTTCATTACTCTTCTACCCACTTTTTTCACATAGCTATTCTTATACTCTAAAACTCATCTAGAACTCCATTTGGATTAAAGTTCTTCTTGGATATTCATATCCATGTAAATATATAGCTAGATTATACTCACCTTGTGTAGTTAGAGGTATCTTGGCCACCTCCCTCCCTAACCACTCCCCCACCCACCAACTATCATGCTACATCTACCTCGATGTTGGTTATTTTTGACATGATCTTTTCACATATTTTATGTTGACTTTACATGGTCCTTTGACTGCACTGACCATTTTTTTGAATTCAACCATTTAAATTTTTGTACCAACTCATGCATGATATCCCCACTTTTGTTACTTTAGGGGAACACTTCCTAACTTAGATACATGTGCACAATACCAACCCTATCTAGATGGCTTGATAGGCATGACCTGATCAGCTATGACCAACATTGTGGATTAGTTACCTTATATTTTCCTTCTAGAACTTGACCCTATTTTGACCAACATTAGAAACTTTAATCTTTGCATGATCTCAACTATTACTCATAGTCTTATTTTGTGCATGGGTTCATGTCTCAAATTCCCAACCTTCTTATGTGACTCACCAGTTACGATTTATCAAACCTTGACCTGATTTTGCTTTCACCTCAATCATTTCTTAGTTTGAGGTGGAAAAAGTCCACCCATAGTTAGGGTAACCAGACCTAGACCTTGACCAATCCTTATGTTTTTATTTTTTATCTTACTTAAAGCTACATAATAAAAAAGGGAAAATGTAGACACTTAAAAATCACACACAATGGTTTTTGATGTCACATTACCTTTAGACCCTTGTTTCACTTAGAATCTGGTGAACCACCTAGTCAGCTAGATTCATTTGCAACTTAACCTTATAAAACCCCCTTAAATGTATCATTTAATTCACCCTTTTCCCACCAATTCTCTTCTAGACCCTTGATCATTGATGATCAAGATAACCATTGATGGTTGCCCTAACTATTGATAGTTATGCCCACAAACTTACTTTAAAATTTAAAGCATTATCAGATTTATGTGAGATTATCATCTCTTAGAATGGAAATTTGCCTTTAAAGTAAGATTTTAAAATGATGAGGATTGGCAACTTTATCCTCCATCAAATTGGTAACTTCCTCTATTTCAATTAGCAACTTCTTATAAAAGGAGAAGAGGAGGAAGTGAAAGGGAAAGAAATCCATAATTTGTTATCTTACACTCAAGCTTTTTTGTAGGTATCTAGCATCCTTATCCACAAGTGAGAAATATCATTAGACACTAAAAACTCTATCATAATCACTTTCAAAGGCCTAAAGTACCATTACTCTAGCTATATTGCTTCAAGATTTCTCCACCAAGTTTTAGGAATCTTATTTTTATTTTCTTTAATCTATATTTATTATAACTTATCTATCTTATCAAAATTACTAATACCTCATCTTCCACCTTCTAACCCCATATTCAATCTCTATTTTCCCAAATTTCTAATATGTACTTTCTATTATGCTCACCTCTAGATTTACACAAGTAACCACTTATGGTCACCTGATTGCTGACTATCATTCTCAACTGTCAACAGTTGTCTAGCCACTAATGGTCTACCTTATCTATTGATGTTTTTCCTAACCATTGATGGTTCACTATGGAATCATTTTATAGCAAGTCATTTCCATCCCTTTACCCCAAATCACACCCCACTTTTTATGTCTCCCTCTAACCATAGGACCCTTTCTGATTTTTTGAGCCAGACCCTGACCATCCTAACATCAAATTTAATCATTTTATTTTTTTAAAAAATATTTTTTCTTTCTTGCATATATTTACTTTCTTATCATTAAATGCAAGTATCTTCTTTTATCATTTCAGACCTGATTCTCATAAAAGTGGATTGATATCCTCATAGCAAGCATTGTGCTTTTTAGATATAACACATGCTAGGCAATCCACTCAACCAACCATCTAACAACCCCCTTTCAAGTGTTTAGGTTATTTGTAGGTTATTCCTTCCTAGCCAAAGAGGATTTCCCACCTTTGTCTAGATTCATGCATGCACTTTACTAGGTATTCTTCCACACACCCTATTACTAGTTTTCTTTTATGTACTTTCAAAATTAATAAATGATGAAAATAAATTGAAACATATATAAAAATATATGTATATATACCCCTTAGTTTTAACCATGTATATAATCTTATGTGTGTGTGTATCTATATATATCATAGACCCATTTCATATAACAAAATTCCTTATTTTACACCTAAAGACTAACAGTGTATACATATTTAAATTTTAACCACTAACCTAAGTTTCAACATAAAATTCAAATACCCAAATGAGTATATATCTAATTCAAATAATATAATTTGAGCCATAAATATATATCTATCAATGATAATCCTCTATAAAATGTAAAAAAAAATTGAACTAAGAGAGAATTTAAGACAAGTTTTATAAAATATTAATAGTCTAGGTATTTCTATGTTTTAATCCACAACCCTAGGTTTTCCTTGAGTTGAAGGTGGGGTTATGTGCAGTCCAAGCCATCCACAAGGATCTGCAATCTACTCAAACTATCTATATTTAAAACATATAAAAACCATTTACCTAATACTTACTTTGAAGAATCCATACATTATTCACACAAGAATTGAAATACAAAACCTACCTATGTCTTCCAAATAAACCAGCTAAATTCCTTCCTCCTTTCAAGTTTTCACCTTCTTATATTTTGAAACTCTCTCCTCTATGTTGTGAGTCATGTGTGTGTTTTCCATAGTTATCCTTTTATTATTATTATTCTTTTCATTCTCTTTTTCACCTCATTAATGACCACTTCAACTGACTTTTTAAATCCATGTAAAATTTTCTCAATAACTTTCCATAGTTTGTCCCCATATAAACACCATAGCCTCCATGTTTTCCTTAAAAGAGAAGCTTAACCGAAGTCAATGGATGATTATTAGCCATAATCATCTTGATACTTCTATAAAAATCATTATATATATATTTTTTAAAATAAACATGAAATAAACAATCATCAACCACTATACCTTAATCAATTTGTTTATGATCTCTATTCCATCCAAAGTCTGACATCTAATCAATGACCAAGGTATTCCCATGCCATGACCATCGACCAATACTATATAATATAGATTACATCATATGATAATAATTTTAGATATTATTATATTATAGTTTCACATGACTATGTTATCCCTTATCATATATACATGATTATTAAATCATTTAATAATAAAAACAATGCATTCAATATATTTAAAAACAACCTTGGGTTAATAGTTAATAGAATACAAAGGTATTTAAAAATAATGATATTTATATCTTTTGACATATAGTTTAATAATAATAATAATTATTATTATTATTATTATTAAACTATATGTCAAAAGATATAAATATCATTATTTTTAAATACCTTTGTATTCTATTAACTATTAATAATATCATCATCATCATCATCATCTAAACCCTATAAATAATTAATAACAATGGAATATTTCATCATATCATAACATTGTGTAGCCATACTTAACAACACAGTAATGTAAGTAAAACATGACCAAACTCACTCATTCAATAAAACAAGTGCATTATATAAGATATACTTGTATGATCACAAAACTAGTGAAATCACTTGAACAATCATATGATCATCATCAATAATCAAGATTATACCATAAAACATAACAACAATAACCTAAATTAAAAGTACACAAAACATGTTATGATATCTATATCAAAAAATTAATTACTAAGAATGATAGTTTAAGTGGTGTGTGTAATGGTTTTTAGATTTTTTCTCTATCGACCCCCAACATCTCCATCTAACCACCCTCTCTGATGATACTCTCCCTCCATCATACTCTGAGGGAAGAATTTGTCCTACATCCACCTCATGAAAATGAAGGTAACTAGACCAAAACATCATTATATACATAAAATAATGTGGTATAAGCATTATCACAAAGTACAAAATATAAAATTACTAATAACTCATACCAAACTAATCATGTAAATTAAGCAACACAAGTTTTCCCATAATCAGCATATGTCATCAAGCTTAATCAAATATTAGTTACTCAACTAATAAACCATAAAAATCCATGGTTCAAATAGGTTATTCAACTGAAGAGAAATTGGGATGTGGCACCAAATTTAAAATTTATAAAACCTAAGACTTGGAAGTAAATCCATTAAGTTATGGAGTTTCCCAACAAATGTTAAATAATTTCTTCAGCTCTTCAATAGAATTTATCTAAGACCTTTTTATAGACATTTTTTTTATGATGGCATAAAATACTCATGTTTCTAACCCTAAATTAGGTTTGAAATTGACATAGTTAAATACCTAAGAAGGATTTTTTTGTTAAATCTGATAGTTCTAATTAAATTATGATAGCTTTAAATTATCATCAATAGAATAAAATAAATTTTAATGCTAAATTTACTAATTTTACTATGATATTTTCATAACTTATTTATTTAACATTCTTAGGGGCAAGTTTTATAGGTAATTAAAGTCACCTTAGAATAGTTTATTAAATCATGAATCTTTCTCCACATTATAAAATATCATGTTACCTTAGTTTAAATTTTAGACCTTGTTGGGACCAACATACCCCTATTTTTTTAAAATTGGGACCTTGGAGAAACTTTGAAGTTTGAACATGAAGATTTAGCATGATAAGATCATTTATAGAATTTAAAGATCATCCACTCTATTAAAGGTAGGCTTACTTGGTTTTTCTTTGGTCTTAATTTGGACTAACATCATTAATAAATAGTTTTAATTGCTCTAATTATAGGTTTCATTGCATTATCCATGAGAATTTTGTGTTTCAAAACATTGGCCAAGGCCCTTAGTGTAAATTTGAATATTGATGGGAAATTTTTGAAAGTTCTTTTTTGACCTAAGCATAAAATTAATGTTCTAAGTTCAATCATGTTAATTAACATAGCTAAAATAGTCTAAAATTCTTGGCCCCCTTTGTTATTTTCCCCCTTTAGAATTTTATGTGTATGCCTAACTAATATTCATTCTGTAAGGTCCATTTAGTGTGACCTAACTTAGCCTAATATTTTAACCCTAAGGCCCCAACATATTTATTAATACAATAAGTACCTTAGACTAAGTCCTAACTCCTTGAGTTTAATTTTATGTTAAATTGGTCCTTTGATTTATAACTTAGTCTAAGGTTTTAATCCTAAAGCTTGACATATTTATTAATATGACCAAGACCTTAGTCTTAACACCTTAATCCTAAGCCTTTTATATCTCTGTAGTCCTAACTTAACTTCCTTGCATCTTACAGGATCCAATGGCTCATGCTTTATCATGACATTTTATCCAACGAGGCAAGGAAAGCCCAAACTTTGGCTTAAATAGTGTGCATCTTAGATGATCTAATGGTTTGTGCTTCCCACAACCGTATGATTAAATGGAATGAGGAAAGCCCAATAGAATCCCACATATAACCCATTAGACCAATCACATTCAAGCTCTTAGAATAGCATCAATGGTCATTGATTTATCATGAAGACTCGATTAGATGGAGCGAGGCATAATTGAAATTTTTAAGGAATTACAAAGTCCTAAATGATCGACATACAACACCCTTACATTCTATGATCAAATACAAATGGGTCCCTCTCAACAAAACAACCAATCATGAGCAAGCTCTTGGATCACCATCAATGGCCAATGCTTCATCACATATTTTGATCTGATGGAGTGAATTAAGTCCAAGATCCTAGGAGGTCCCATGGAGGTGCCAAGTGACACTCCCACATCAGGACATAAGAATTTGATGAAATTAAAATTTATGCTGCAGACCATCATTTGATGTCTATAAGGATGTATTTGATGTCTGTATGACCATCAATGTTAAGCCTATAAAATTAAAAGCTTCATTATCTTATAATTGACATTTATGCAACTATACTTTAATTTTTGCAAGGACATATTTGATGTCCATGAGACCATAAAATTTAAGATAATGAATTATTATACTCAAGGTCAAAATATACTCCAAAATCTTGTTGGAAGGCTTAGAAATGGCTTTATAGCCTATGGAAAGTGCTCAAGAGATGCTCAAACACTAGAAATCTTTAACCTACAAAATGTGTAAATGGACATCTGATATAAGTATATGCAAAATAAACCTAGTCTAAGTCTATGCTTTAAGTTCCCTATGAAATTTTATTCAAACATCATGAACCTTAAACTATAGACTTTTACTAAGTCTTATCTTAAAAGAGAATCCTTATAACATAAAATTTAGACCAAATGCTCCTAGCTAAAGCTTTTAATGTGTTTTGTCAATACAATAAAATCCTATTTATTATTAGACCATTATGTCATGTTTATCATTTTGATCATATTTTATAATCCTTGGAATAAATATTTTAGACTAATGTTTACATTGTGTTCATTAAACATGATGCAAACATTGGCCTAGAATATTTAGGCCAAGGCCCCCTTATATACAAATCAAAAAACTTAGGCATAAACCCCTTAGCCTAAGGTCTATTTCATGCTTAATAAATGAAACAAAACTTATCCTAAGGGACTTAAGCTTAAGTCATGATCTTAATAACATGATAACTTAATGTTCAAACATCTATAAAGATCAACAGTTCATGCTTTATTGCTATATTATGATTCAATGATGTGAAGGTTCCCAAAGACTTTTCAACAAGGCCCCAAGAGCCTATGAGCTTGATGCATGGTGAAAATTCATTTGAAGTAGAGCTAGTTGGATGATCTGATAGTTCATTCTTCATCATTGAAAGATGATCCAATAATATGAAGGTACTCATGAATTTTCAACAGCTCGATGTATGGCCAATGTTCATTCAAAGAAAGCAATGACATAGGATTTGGAAAATAGAGAGGCATGTAAAGCTACCAAGTATCACAACTATAGGGCTTGGAATAGAAAGAGAAATAATAGGTAAAGACCCAGATTAAAATCAATGGCTCATGCTAATCTTGGATTTTGATCTAATGAAGTGAAATGAAAGAGTCATTTTAAATGCCAGTGGCTAGTTCACAAAAGTCATTTATGAAAAATGCCATGAAAGGCCCAGATTGATGCCACATAGGCACCATGCAAGCAAAACAAGACAAAATATAAGATGTTGTGGGATTGAGAAATCAAAGGTATAAAGGCAAAGGTATAAATCAAATTCAAGGCACATATAAGCCAAAGCCTAGATATATTTTATCATTAAAGCTAAAAAACCCTAAACCCTACATAAAAGTGACCCAAACTCAGTTACTTACAACTTGATGCAATGAGAACATAATTGTGTTTCTAAGCATAAGAGAGATTCCACAAAGACCATTTACTACCAGTATAAACAATTTTAAGGAATAGAGATAATGCTATCTCACAAATAGTAACTGAAGGAGGAAATTGAGCTCTATTTGACAATAGACAATGATGGTTAGATCTTTAAAGATAATGAATTAGACCTTTTAGCCCTAAATATCCTAGGCATTAGGAACTAGTCTAAACTCTTCTTCATGATTGAGGAATTAAAACCCATTATAAAAGAGGATCAAAGAATTGCCACTATAATATAGAGACACTATGACCTAGTCATTGTTCATATGGTCAGCCTCCACTACACTATGACAAAGCCTAAGGTACTACACTATATGGACATCCTTGCTCTCATATTTGTTGACTATATAATTGATAACGAATGGATCATTTAGGAGGGAAACTCTAACGAAATATTATATATTTCTCCTATTGTATTTGAGAAATATTATAAGCTCCCTCTTCCCCATGTGGATTTATCCAAGATCAAAGACTGAAAAGGCAACCATGACTTGGAATCTATCCTTAGACCCTAGTTACACCAAAGCCTTCATATCTTTAGGGACTTTGAAGTGAAAATCCTAGTAGTTTAATTTATGGAGGGAATTAGGGTTATAATGACCCTATTTAATTGAGCCTTTAGAGCCCCCTCAACCACCTATGTGAATAAAATTTGGGTCTTATATGTATTTTTCATGTTGGAATAGAATCTCACCCCTCTAATTAGAGATTTTATTAGTATATTCTTGGCCAAGCAATTTACTGCCATAAAAATGAGGACCTCTAAGTATTTTTATATGATGTCATACCTGTTAGATGCCTTGATTGCCTTAATCAATTTCCAAGGTATTAGGAATTGGTCCCTAGATGTCAAAACCACCATTTCACACCACTATTCTAAATTACATATCTTTAAGTATAGGAATTACATGTAGTTTATTTATGACTACATTTATCTATCCATAGCTAAGGCCATCATAAGAGTGGTTATGCCTAAGTTTCACTTGATAATCAAAGTACATGGAGATGATGGGTCATATATAGTACTACCCTAACTACATGGTCATCAAGATTAAAGGCATCCAATCCAAAACTTATTGATTACCATTATATGTTCCCAACAAGCTAGCCAAGCAATAAATTACTTCCCAATTCTTGCATGGCATTGATGGAATTTGTAAAGAAAAGAAGAATGTTCTTCTCCACCCCTTCCTTATAATCATTGGAAGGACCATACTCTAGGATTAGAAATAGATTGATACTATGGCCAGACACCAAGATTCATTTAGTTTTCAACTTGATGAACTTAAGATGTGGTATCCTAAGGGTATAGTGGCTAGCCTAGCCACCTGAAGGATAACAAGCTCCCAAAGCTTGAATATGTACATCAATTTGGTGTTCATGAAACCATATATATTAAGGCTAAAAATTATGAAGAATTATTAGCCAGGATCTAAGGCCACAACATCAAGATTGAACACAAGCTAATTAAGGATCATAAGCCTTCAAGAGAGACTTGGAAATGCATCATTTATAGTATCACTTGCTACATGTTCCATTTAGGATGGCCCAAGAAGAACCCCAAGTAGAATAACCACAACCATAGCCTCAAGAGAAAATTGTACAAGAATATGATGAAAAAGGTAGGGTTAAGGAGAAACTAGCAAAATTAAGATTGGAGTAGAAAGCTAAGGAAAGGTCCTTAGCTTAAACACTACCTGAAAGGGCACCTTCCCTAATTCAATACTTAGACATGATTTCCTTGGAGCTAGAAGAGACACTTGAGGATACTCTAAAGGAGCTTGTAGAGGCATATGATATAGATAAATTGAGGGATTAACTTAAAAAGGCCTAGGTCCAAGAAGGAGAGCTTAGAGATTATAAAAGAAAAGGACTTGTCTTTGTGCCATCCTAAAAGAAGAGGAAGGTAGAAATAGCATTGGTCCCCATTAGAATAAGGAAGAAACCAAGATTGACTTCCACTCACCCCACTAGTGAAATCAATATCTTTAGTGATGAATTCCCAATTCATAGACTAGTCATTCTTGACTAGTTCATTTATAAGAAATTGCAAAAGATCCCCTCTTTCCCATTCATGGGCCATGACAAGAGTTGTTAATGTTGAAATACAAGATGACATAAAGATATGGATTAATTCTATGGTAAATGATCAATAATAAATAAGGATTATGGTCAACCAAGGACTAGAAAGTAAAAGGATGGATACCCTAGAGCATCTAGTAGCTCAGGTGTGGAGGTCTTAGAACTTCCCAAGTTCAAGAAGCTAGTCACTACCATCTAATTAAACCCTAAAATATCTGGATTAGAAAGGGTTACAATAAGGATAGCTCTGATTGGAAGATGATAAGGAGCTAATTAAAAGAATTGAGAAACTTCTTGGGACCATGCTCATAGATCTTGCACAACTTGCTATCCTTGGAATCATAAATGATGAAGAATTTAAACGTAGGGATACTTTGGTAACCCAAGAAATTAAAAGAAAAATCCAAAACAAATCTAGGGTTGATAAAAGTAAGATCTTAGACATGATATTCAATGTAGGAGAAAAGATAAACAAAGCTATGATCATTAAAGAATCCATGGCTAGGAATGATAGGGAACTTGATGAATTGGAAAATCAAGAGGATGAGAATATCATGAAGCCTATTATGGATCTAGAGCTATTTGATGAGTAACATGCTAAAGCTATGAGCATCCCCTATTAATGACTATCAGAGGCCCCACTATCATAATAAGTAGTATTCTATTTTTTATAATTTTATAACTTTTGAAATAAAATATTTCATTATAAAGGCATATGCTAATTTTTTAGTATATTTGCCTCTAGGTCAGTATGATTAGGAAAAACACATGTATTTTATAAATAATAAGGATAATTGTCCTTATCTTTGTACACCTATATTTTTTAACTAACCATTATACCACCTAATCTTTCTATAAAGGCATGTATTACCATAACAAATTTTTTATACTTCAAGTGATTAATATAATCAAGGAATTCTATAAGGATTGTCCATATTTGATATGTCAATTGCTAATATATCTTTTCTCTCAATTGCTAGTAGATGTCTTGAATTTTAAAGGTCTTTTTGAATTCTAAGTTACATTTTCGAATCATAGGGTTTCTAATTTTTTCATATAATAGATTAGTTGGAGGATATTAGGTTTTGCTTCACTTCATTTTTCTATATATTTAGATGTGCTAATGTTATTTGATTATGGTAGTAAATACTTAAAGTAGACTTGGTTCATACTTGTGACTTTTTTACATTCTCCTTTGAAGTTTACCTAGTATATTGATTTATTATTTTTTGTAAATTAGATGTTTAATTCATAAATAATAAACAGATCTGAGTAGATAAAATTAGTGAATAATATGAAATAATTAAGCTATTTATTTATTCAAACAATTTGTACTTTTTATTTTTTAAAAATAGTAATGAGTGAGAAAACATGACTTAGGTTATCCTAAGTTGTTATGGCTAAGATAGAGTTTAATGTTGGAGGAACAAGACTAGGACACTATCACAAATTGAGATCTAGAGTTTATTTCATGATTAGATAGGACCATCAAAAATAAGACACCTTACTATCTAGAATTGTAGTCTTGGCCTTGCTACTGTTATCTAAACTATTCATAGAGATATGATTTTTCTAGGTTTTGTTTACAGCATCTATGTGAACTTATGTACCAAATTTTAGATCCTTGCTATTAATGGAACTCCCTATAGAACTGATTCTTAATGTGATTGTATCTTCTATGCAATTGAATGAAACTTTGGAAAATAGTGAAAAGGGTTAGTGTTTAAAATATATATTAGACGTAATTCACACCCTATGTATGGGAACGCTACCTACATACCAATACTCTAAGGAAGGATCAAGATATATGTTATGAAAATGTAGGTAAATGTGAAACTAGGTGTACTTGTAATGACTAGGGACTGGTGTAGATGTTTGAATAAGATTGAAACAATGTTGGATGGTTTTATGCAGAGAATAGGGAATAGTGCTTGACTAGTCTTGTTTGTATTCTTTATTCTCTCTTATAAATGAGTTTCAACCCTTTTAAATGGACTTTGAATGGCCTCTTATAGTGGTTTTAATTATCATGGGTTAAATTAATCCATGTTAGGCCAATATTAATTAAGATAAGGACTCAAGAAAATATGATCATTAGGACCAAAAGTACACTTGGACAATAGCACTAAAGACTAGACACCTTGGGTTTCATTGCTCATGTCCAACTTGGGTGTTATTATTTAGATGGAATGAGACTTAAGGGGATAGATCTAGTCCTGAGAGAGTTACCTGGGTCTACAAGTGTTAAGTTTGGAAGGCTTTAGACGATAGGGAATTGGTGAAAGGAAATCCTAAAAGGGTTATGCAATCAAGTAGGAGGACCTATGGATTGTGTGTCATTAACCATAATCAAGAAACCAAACTTTTCATTTTATATGATTACATTCCCCCCCCCCTTTATTCTAGTGATGTACTAAATTGAAATATTAGGCTAAAATAATAATATAAAGCGTACTTGAACTTACCTATAAAGGTGAAACTCATGAAGTTGTGTGATGCTAGATATACATGGAGATAGCATGATATGATGTGTGAATTTTCAATGAAAAACATATATTAGATTAGTCCTTAATAGATACACTATATATAAAATAAGAATGTACAAAATATAGGTAAGAGAGAGAGGAAGATAAAGGAATGAATACACCTTATCAGGTATGTATATCAATACAAAACCTATTTTGATGTTAGATTGTGTTTGGTGTGTGTTGTACCAAAAGTAATATCATGAATGGAGCTTAGTGCTCAATTCCCTAAAAGTGGCTCAAGAATGCAAAGGCAGGCCCTTTATCTCCATTGTCACCTACTAAGTGAAGTTTATTAATCATGTGTGTGTTAATCAATGTTTGGATTATATATCCAATCCCTCTGAATAGGTGGCTCAAGAATACAAAGGTTAGAGAGTACTTTATCTCCGTCATTTCCCCATGAAGTGATGTTATGAAGTGATACCACTATGGAATAAATGTCATATGAGATTTCTCCTGAAGCACATGAATTTACTATAATCTAACAATGTTGGTATGGATATCTGAATGTATGTTGGAAACTAGGTCACTCTTGGCCATTTTGAAAGATGGAGAGTATGCTTATATGAAAACCACTCTAAAATTGGTGAAATAGGATTATATGGAAGCCAACTCATTAACTCAAGTACTTAAGAAGTTAATCTTTTATGAAATCCAAACTTAAAAAATGATACCAACCACCTAAATATGGAGTAAGGAATGCAACTACTGAGAATTGCTTAGAAAATAAATTGAACTCAAAAAAGGAGGAGAGTCAATGTGATATGCACATTACCCCCAATCACTATTGTCTAAAAAAAGGATTTTGATTTGGAAGTTATATCAACTACCTAATCTAAAATTAGAAGTGAAATCCATCATGTTGTACATGATGCCCCTATATCTAGATTCTCTAAACAAATATTATACTAAAACATGTTGAATCTGGACTATGTTATGCTGACAAACCTATGACTAAACTCACATTTACATTAATTTTTCAAAAAAAATATTTTTTTCTATCTTAACAAGAGCACCAAAAATAGGACACCCTATTGTCCAACATTGTAGTCCAACTTTGGTGTTGTTGTCTAGGGCTAAATCTGATGACTATTTTAGATTTTTTGTTGTCTATTTGGTTTGTTCTACTTAGTCTGATGTCTGGATTCTATTCTAAGTGTTCTAAAAACTATTTTTTTGACCATTAGGAGCTCTAATATTTTTGACAAAACCCATGTTTATTTCCCCCTCTTTTGAGGGTAGTAATGAAGACCCTGCAATGCCTATCCTTAGAAAAATGGTCCTTGTAAGTGTGTTAAACTACATATATACATGATGTAGTAATGATAATTGACAATATATCTTGAGATATAGAAATATTTATATTGAGAGATTAGTATATCAACAAGAGCATGCCTATATATATGTATTAATGTAATATCATGTGTAATGTATTGAACTAGAACTAGAAATGTTAGATGTTAGTTATCAAGGAGGGATGGAGCATGATGTCCATCATGGCATCCAAAAAATCAAGGTAAATACATGATATGGATCATGGAATTTAAAATAAGGATAATCAATCAAGTATTAAGCATAAAAAGCAAGAAGTAGCATACAAGGGTGGCCAAGGGGTTAATCAATCAAGGGACATGGACACATGTCACTCATACTAGAAAGCAAACATACAAGGCATGCTCAAATGCCACATACACATACCATATAAATAAGCAAGATTGGCATAAGGGCCATAGGCACATACAAGAGTACAAGCAAGGGACATTGGCAAATTTCTAAAGGCACACACACATAGATAGAAGCAAAGGACATTGGTAAATGTCCTAAGGCATAAACAGGAGATAAATGAGAATTGGAGATGCAATCACATCAATCTATGTTAAGCAAAGAAGGAAAGCATATAAATAATAGAAAATACAATCGCATCTAACTAATCAAAGAAATAATGGAAAGTATGTAATACATGAAGTACAATACTAGGTATATGATAATAAATAAATAAGTATAAGATACTAGTGAGTGTCGATATGGTAATCTATGTAAGCTAATTAGTAATGTAGTCTCTAGTAAGCTAGTAAGTAGTGATTATAAGAATGACATAGCATAGATGGTGTAGTCATGTAGAAGATGCCCCGAATGGGTATGTATATCTAAGTGTGTCTTGAATTTAGATGTAGGATTCCCCTTCAAATGGGTAGAATGGAGCAATCAAATATCTAGATATCATTGCACACACTCAAAGAAGATCAAGTGAAGCATGGTAGTGTAGATAAATCAGCATACAATAGCATGAAATAGCAAATGTAAGTCCTAGTATAGTATTAGCAATGTAAATAATGGATGATTCATACAATTTAAATGTTTTTGTGTTTTGGATATATTTAAACTATGTAAAATCAATGTAGAAGAAATTATGTACAATCAAGCATAAAAAATATGTATAGGTAATATTGAGAAGAAATAATATTAATTAATGAGTCTCATAGGAGACTCCCTATCATGGTGTCCTGTATCAAATAAAGGAATCATGTTTGATTGTGAAGCATGAGGGAATGCATACAAATATGATTCTAAATGTCTAAATTCATTATCAATTTCTTGGAAATCATAATAACTTGTGTTGTTCCACTCATCATTATCATCTTGATTTGGAACTAATAGAAAAATAGGTTTGAATTTTTTTTATCTAGATCTTTTCCTTTTATAAATTGTGTGTGTGAATGATTTTTCTTGGGATGTTCAATAAATCCCAAAACTTGGTGATAAATATTATCAACTGCTAGAATAGGGGTAGTGATGCCTTGATCCTACTTGCCCAACCCTTGACCTTGATAATCAAACTATTGTAGATATTTATGACCAAACTCATACTATGTTGAAAGTTGAACCTCATTTTGGAGAAGTAGATTTTCATCTTTTTCATTCTTTATTTGTGCATGTGGTATTGTTCCTTTCTCTAATTTTGCTTTTTGATCCTTTTGTTGTTTTGAGTTATGCTTTGGTAACCACTTTTGTACTATTTACAAATTTGACCCTTTATGAATGTTTTCTTGTGTCATTTTAGATTGCTTGATTGATTTACCAATTATCTATTCTATATGTTGTTTTAATTCCAAATATGAATCTGTGTGATGCCCATGTATTCTATGATATGCACAATAATATCTAGATCTTTTGACTAGATGTAAAGGAAGTAGTTTGATCAACTTAGATTTAACCATTTCCCTTAGTACCTCACTTGGACTCTTATTTTATCTTTGAATGCTTTCTGAATCACTAGTTGTAGAGTTACTTTGTTGTGATTTATTGTTTTCATATGTAACATTGCTTGCAAGCAATTGACTACATGAAGGTACATATATATGATTGACACTAGGGTACCTTTAAGGCTTTTGCATTATGATCTAATTTTATAGCTATGATATTTTCATTTAATAGTTGATTCTACATTTGTAAATCTGAAAGTAACTTGCTCATAGTGGTGATTTGATCCCTTAGAGTCTCATAAGTGCAAACCCTAGTTTCTTTTGATTGAACATGTAAGCACATATGCTAAGGATGGTTTGAAGAAGCTATAGGATGAATGTATGCATTAAGAACAATAGTATATGCTACCTTACCTTTTAGAGGGGTGATAGCATGGAATTGGTTAGAGGAAAAGTAGTTATCACCCTCTTGAGGGAGAGGAGAATGGATTTCTTTCCTCTACATGAAATATGACATTGAAACAAGAGTAGTCAAGGAGGCATATACATCTAGGTAGAAACCATGTAAATGGGTTAAAATTCATGTAAGTGGAGATATAAATTGTATATAAATATGATTACAAAGAACAGTCTACATGAGAGATAGAAAATAAGGGATAGAGAGTATGTATTTGTGTATGAATGCATAGAAAATTTTGACATGAATCATAACATTTATAACATGTTTAGCATGATAAGCTTGAAATTTTTTCCATATGAGTGATATAAAGTAAAGGATAGAGATCATGAATTTTTTCATAAAGGCATATAAATTATTGACATGCAACATAACATTTTGAATGCATTTAGCAAAATGGAGTTGGTAATTATTTCGTATGAGAAAAAGAGAGTATGCAAAAAGAATTTTGAAATTTTGTGCATTTTTGGAAATGAATTTTTTAATATAATCCCATATGATGAAACATAAGAATGAAATGTAAAGGATGAATCTTTGTACTAACATATGATAGACTTCATTGTTCATGTACATGATAGGGCCCGTTATGGTTTCCTTGTTATTTACAAGAAATGTAAGAAAAGTTTGTAAATAAATGAGCATCATTTTAGCAATTTGATTATAAGTGTAAGGTGATACCTCAAGAAGCAACCTAGGAGTTAATAAATGTAACTAGGTATTTTTCAAAACTATTTTGCTAAAAACTATGAATTTTTGAAATTGAAATTGAATTTTTGATCTAAGTATCCAAGATAAAATTCAAAAATTTATGGGAAAGTGTTTGATTTAATGGGACCTAGTAGATGCAACTAGGGTTTTGAGAAAAATAATTTTTTTGAAAAGTACTATGAATTTTTGAAATTTTAAGTGTTTTTCTAATTTTAATATGCTACTTAAATTGTAGAAAATGATTGGAAAATTATTGGGATCTAGTTAATGCAACCAAGGTTTTGAAATAAATATATTTTAGAATTTACTACAAATTTTTAAAATTTGAGAGAAATATTTTATTTTAATATTCAAGACAAAAATCAAAAATTTATGGGAAAATTTATTTTAGAAATTTACCTTAGGGTTTATAGGGGTTTTATGTGAAATTTGAAGTCAGGTTCACCAAATGATTTATTATTTTTATGAAATTAGATATTTAATTACTAGATAATAAATGGAACTAAGTAGATAAAATCAGTAAATAATATACAATAATTAAGCCATTTATTTATTTAAACAAGTTATAATTTTACCTTTTCTAAAAATAGTAATGAGTGAGAGAAAATATGACTTAGCTTATCTTAGGCTATTATGGCTAACATAGAGTCCGATACTAGAGGAATAGGACTGGGACACTATTGCAAACTAAGATCTGGAGTTCATTTCTTAATTGGATAGGACCATTGAAAATATGACACCCTATTATTAGATGTTGTAGTCATAGTCTTGCCACTATTGTCCAAACTACTCACAGAGAAATGATTTTTTTGGGTTTTATTTGCAGCATTTGTGTGAGCCTATGTACCAAATTTTATATCCTTACTATCAATGCAACTCCTTGTAGAGTTGATTCTTCATGTTTTTATGTCTTTTATGTAATTGAATAGAAATTTAAAATAGGTAAAATGGGTTAGGGTGTAAAGGATACACTGGATGCACTTCACACCCTATGTGTGGGCATGTTGCCTACATACCAATACTCCGAGGAGGGATCAAGCTATATTTAGTTCTCCCATTGAAGTGTTTGGAGTAATAGTGTGATAAAAATTCAAGTAAATACAAAACTATGTGTACTTATAATGATTAGAGATTGGTTTATATGTTTGAATAAGCTTGAAAGACTATTAGATGGCTATATGCAAAGAATGGGGAATAGTGCTTGAGTAGTCTTGCTTGTATTCTTGCTTCTCTCTTGTAAATGAGTGTTAACCCTTTTAAATATAAATTTAATGGACTTTTATAGGGTATTTAATGATTGTGGGTTAAATTAATTCACATTAGGATAACATGAATTAGGATAAGGATTTGAGAAAATATGACCGTTAGGACCAAAAGAACACTTGGACAATAATATTGAAAACTAGACACCCTAGGTTTCATCACTCCTGTCTAACTTGGGCTCTTTTATCTAGATGGAATGAGACCTATGGGATGGATTTGGGCCAAAGATAGATACTTGGGTCTATAAGGGTTAAGTATAAAAGGTTATGGATGACTGGGAATCAGTGAAAGAAAAGTTTAAAAGGGTTATGCAAGCAAGTAGGACCTATGGATTGGATGTCATTAGCCATATTCAAGTAACCAAATTTTTAATTTTATATGAGTATATATATAGTGGAATTTGAGATTAGGCTATGTTTCATTATATAATGGTTGGATGTATACTCAATTGCAATTTATGATTTATCATAATGTTTGAGACTAAAATTAGAAATCACTCATTTCTTTTTTACCTTAGCCTTCTCTTTGTTAATTTTTTACACCAAAGCACTTTAGTTTTAGCTTCATTATAAATGTCCATTTATACTATCCTATAGCTTAGGTCTAGATAAAAATTCACTAAGTGTTAACATATATTCTCTACAATTCACAAGGAATGGACCAAGGTGGCTCCCAACCACCAAATCATATAAATATTGTGGAACAATTTATCTTTCTCTACTACTATTTCACCATAGGCAACTAGATTGTCAAAACTTGAAACTCATGATCTAAATTTTATAAATTCCAAATTGAGAAGTGTTATTTAAACACTAAGATCACATATGGTTCATTTAGAAGTATCAACATGAGAAACTCCCACTGGTGCTAAAAGGAAAGCTCAAATTCTTCAAATCTTTATTGAGCTTAGTCTATTTTGACCTAAGACAAAGATTTAAGTTCTTTAGGCTTTGATTCTTGTTTTTGGTGAATTTAGCTTGAGCTTTGAAAATCCATAGTATATGAGATTAAGATGGCTCATTTTGATCAAAGGTGGGAATATATTTCATAGATATGAGTTCCTTTATACTTATACTTATAAATTTAGACCATATTTATGTAATTAAATGCATCTTTGAGCTAATTCAATCAAATATCAATATACTTTATAGTATTTCATACCACCTTTGTAAATAAGCTTAATGTGCAAGTCTAACTCTTATTCTTTATAAAATTTAACTTGATACATTGTACTTCAGGAATATCTTTAAATTTAAGGTTGGAATTGCCCATGATTAGATTAAGATCACACTCAGAGACTAGGGAGACTTTGATCGAGCTTAAAGTCCATAAAAAATCTAGACAAGACAAAGATAGACACAAGAGATCTATATCTTTGCCAAATTTTCATCTTCAAGGTACTTGTGCCTTCAACCTTCATCTAAATATGGATTTGTTGGGAGAATCCTTAATCAATGTACTAGGTGTGGTTCATGACCTCCCACACAACCCTAAAAAGTACTTACCTAAATTTAGTCCAATGGGTATAGTAACTATTGAAGAACATATAAAAAAATTTAAAGTAGCCTTAATATTATTGAATGTTGTGCAAGAGGATGTAGCCTTTAGGTTATCCCCCTTCACCTTTAAGGATGTTTCTTATGAATGGTTATTAAACTTGCCTAATAATTGCATCACTAGATATGATGATTTCTATAATTTATTCATAGATCAATTTGGTAAGATTGTTAGTCCTTGCATTATCTACCATCATTTCACCACCATTAAAAGAGATACAAGTGAGCCTATTAGGTCCTTTAATGCTATATTTTATAAAATTTTAAGCAATACCATAGACCCTTATAAGCCTGATGATGTCTTAGATCTTAGTATTTATAAAGATGTGGTAGATCCCATGACCTCTATGTTTTTGAAGAGATCCATGCTAGCCATAACTTCATTAGTTATAGCCTATGCTAAAGTAATAACCATCAATGATCAAATATAGCCCCAAGGGAAAATGGAACATTTTGTGCCAAACATCAACCCACAAATGCCTATGATGAACTTATTCCCAAATAATAACCAAAATAACCTAGCATTAAACCATCTCTCTAACCAAACTCAGTTGTCTTTGGGTCATGCAACTCCCAATCAAAATTTAGGATTCTTAAGTCATCTTGATAATGGCTTTAATCCAAATCATCAAATGAATTTGGTAATATATGCTTATAATAACCAGGAACATAATTCTAAAACTCCTAAAATTGAGAATGAATCTATCTTAAAAATGGTCCAAAAGTTGAGCACTAATTTTCTTTAGTTGTAAAAATAAGTTGGAAATACTACTAAAAGTTCAAGTAAGAACTTCTCATTTCAAAGGTATAATAAGCCAAATAATATATTTTATAATGATAGTTTTTATAATAACAAGAATAATGAGACTTCTAAAAATAAGACCATGGACATTAACCTCACTGATATTGACTTACATAATTATTATAAGGTACACTGCATAGCCAAGCATGGTGAAATTGATTGTATTGAGTTTTTAAAAGCCTTTGAGGCTTTTAAAGAAGTGTTAGATACATTTGAAGTGGTATATAACAAAGAAAGTGGTGTAAGTACCTCTAGATCCAAGTCATCTAATCAAGCCTTCATGGTGGACACTTTTGACTTCTCCTTTCAAGAGGAAAATGAACTTGATGAGATCCTTGAAGAGATCCAAGCTTTTCAATAGTTATTGAAGAAAACCTACCCCTTGAGGAATATATATTATAGGTATACCTTGACTACATAAATGCCTCCAAACAACTTTAGAACCCCTCCAGACACTTCTTCAAGCAATAATCCTGAGCCACCAAAAGGGAGTACTTCTAAACCTAGCATTGTAATTCTTAGTTCTTCTAAAACTGTATATAAAATAGTTGATGACATGAATAAGATAAAGGCTAATATTAAATTGTATGAACTTACACATATTATAGAGCAAAGGGGCATCCTAATAGAATCTTTGTCAAATAAGTCCATCAATTCACCATAGACCGATCATACTAATGTGATTATACACAAGGCCAAGGCTGAATCTCCTTACTCACTATTAGGGTGTTTGGTAAGAATTTACATAATTGCTTATTAGATTTAGGAGCATCTACCAATATCATGATTATATTTATATGAAAACAACTTGGCCTAACTCCCATTAAGTCTGATAGGGTTGTCACCCAATTAGACAAATCTAGAGTCAGCATAATTAGGGAGCTCCTAAATGCTCACATGCAACTAGCTTTTGAGCCTATGGTGTAGTAGCTCATTAATATTAAAATTATTTATATATCTAATGTTTATTGAATCTTATTGAGTAGGTAATGGAGCAAGGCTTTGAATTGTTACATGTCTATAGATTGCTCACATTTATGGCTACCTTGGAAGGGAGTTCTTAATCAAGTCAAGGTTGAGAGAGAACTAAGGATAAAGCATATGATAACTGAGTGCAATGTTATGAATGAGATGTTTAACATAATAGACAAAAACTTAGGGGGTTTCACCCTAGAGACTGACAAGGTATGTGATCCCAAGAGTGGTCACATTATTCTTAGACTATGGAAGTTATATTTTGATGGTGTTAAGTATAGTGTTGGATCAGATGTTGGTATTATTTTAACTTACCCTATTAATAAAAATTATCATGCTTCTTATAGGCTCTAATTCCCTTGTACTAACAATCTTGCTAATTATGAAGCCCTTAGTTTAGGTTTACAATTTGCTATAAAGAACAATGTCAAAGAACTGCTAGTTTATCATGATTCATAACTAGTGGTCAACCAGGTAAGACACAAATACCAATGTAAGATCTCATACTTGAAAAGGTATAAGCTTAGGGTTTGGGATTTAATTAAATCTTTTGATGCCTTTTGCATCATTTCCATCCCAAGAGGAGACAAATAGGCTATTGATGAGTTGGCATTTGTTGCATCCAACCTCATGCCTAACCAAGATTCCCCTAATTTCACCATTGAGTTGATCCCTTTTCCTTTAGTGCCTAATAATTTTAACCATTTCCAAGTATTCAATGATGTTTAGTAGATATTAGATTTAATGACCATTTATAGAGCATTTGATTCTCATATCATTGATGAGATTGGTGAAATTACATTTAAGGAAGACAAATTTGATGGTAAAGTCATTCATCTAAATGACAACAAGATCCCCAAGGGAATGATTACTTTATAAAGATTATTTGATCAAGATAAACTGAATGAGGTTTCCAAAGTTCCCAAGGTAAGTGGGAAATATTACAATGTTATTGATCTTGGCCTCCAAGATCAACCCCAACTGGTAAATCTTGGAAAACCCTGCACAAATATGGAGAAAAAAAAATCTAAAGAGCTCCTTACCTAATATAGGTATGTTATAACATGGTCCTATGATGACTTAAATATCTTTGATCCAAGGTTCATTACTCGTAATATACCCCGTAAGGAGAGTTGTAAAACATTCAAGCAAAAAAAGAGACATGTAAACCCTGTCCTAAAACCCATGATCTTTAATGAGGTTAAAATATTATTAGATGCTAGGATAGTCTTCCCCATTAGGCATTCCACCTAGGTGGCTAATTTTGTGCTATTCAAGAAGAATAATGGTGAGATTAGACATTATATTGACTTCAAGAACTTAAATGAAGATTAAAAAAAAATATAATTATCACCTTCCTTCCCTAGACCAAGTGATTCAATTTATTTCAATTTCAGCTATGATGTCTTTTCTTGATGGCTTTTTAGTCTACAACCAAGTGTTGGTTGATAGAGAGTATAGGATGAATATAGATTTCACTATAAAGAGGGGAACCTTTACTTACAAAAGGATGCCTTTTGGGATAATCAATGTAAGAGATACCTTTGAAAGAGCTATGGACCATGCATTCTAAGGCCTGATAGGTAAGTGCATCATTATTTATATGGATGATCTAACATTTTTTTCTAAAAATAGGGAAGACCACTTCATGCATTTGCAACAATTTTTTGAAAGATGCAAAAGGTATGGCATTTCCTTAAACCTAAGAAAAGCATATTTTCGGTGATCAAAGGAAAATTATTGGGTCATGTTATAACTAAAGATGGGATCTTTATTGATCCTGAAAGAGTGGAGTTCATATGTAGAATAGAACCTCCAAATAGTAAGAAAGAGCTAAAGTCATTCTTTTGTAGGATAAATTTTGTAAGAAAATTTTATTTTTGGCTTTACATATATTGTCAAGCCACTAAATGACATTTTAAATATGGATGCTAAGGTCACATGGAATGAAGAGTCTAGAAAAGCATTCAATGATATCAAGGAATCTATTAGCCAAGCTCCAGTCCTTATAAGTCCTAATTTCTCAAGGCACTTCTACCTCTATTCCTTTGCATCTGAACACACTATGGTTGTAGTATTGAATCAAAAAATTGAAGGGTGTGACCACTTAATAGCTTTTATGAGAAATAATTTTAAGAATGTTGAGTTAAATTATTCATTAATTGATAAGTAGACATATGCATTAGTTAAGGTAGTTAATGAATTCAGGGATTACATCCTTAAAAATAAGGTGCATGCTATCTTACCTAAACCTACCATAAAACTTATGTTAAATCAGAATGAATTAAGAGAATATAGACATAAATATATATCAATTTTTTAGGAGTATGACTTAGAAATGAAAACAAAAAAGTTGGTAAGATGCCAAGGTCTGATCTAGATGATTGCTAATACTAACCCTATGCTAAGTATTATGCAAGTGGATCAATAGAAATTTCAAACTAGTGAGTGGTATGATTCAATCATACATTTTATAATTAATGGTGTTTGTCCTACAAGTCTAGCCCAGGAACAAAATAGGGCCCTAAGGTTGAAGGCAACCCACTACTTAATCAAGGATGGGGTCTTATAGAGGAGAAATTTTTAAGGGGTTTATTTAAAATGTGTCTCAGAAGAAGAATCCACAGAAATCATGAGCACCTTTCATGAAAATCTGGGTAGTAGACATCCATCTAGGTTGATCACAACCCATAAAATTATTAGAGTTGGCTATTATTGGCCAACTATTTTTAAGGATGCTCACAAACATTTGAGGGAATGCCACTCATGTTAGATTTTTAGCACTAAGGATCTAAAGGCAATGATGCCACTACAAATACTCATGATTGATAAACCCTTTGCTCAATGGGGGTTAGACTTTATTTGGGTAATCAACTCCAATTCATCTTAAGGTCACAAGTATCTCATTATTACCACATACTATTGTATAAGGTGGACTAAAGTTATAACCACTAAAAAATGTAGGACTAAAGAGGTGATCAACTTCCTAGAGGAAAACATCTGCATTAGGTTTGGAACTTTAGTCTCTCTAGTATGTGACAATGGGTCTACATTCATATATATAGAGATGACTAAATTGGATTATGATATTGGCATCACTCTCAAGTTTTCATCTAACCATTATATCCAAGGTAATGGGGTCTATGAATCTATAAACAAGAACCTAATGAAGTCAATTAAGAAGTTTATTGTAGGCAAACCCAAGACTTGACATAAGCTCTTTAAATTTTTACTTTAGGATGATAAGATAAGAATCAAGAAAACCTTAATATCCTCACCATTTTTATTAGTTTATGGATATGAACCTATCTTTCCTATCACTCTAAATTTGCCTACATACAGATTTATGCAGGAATATATGGAAGAGATCCAAGAACTTGCCAATTCTAGATTGTTCGACATAATTCATATAAAAGATGTTAGGGACAAAGCCTTTGCTAATTTTAGTAGGCATCAAACCATAGTCAAGATATGGTTTGATAAAAGGTCCAAGATCAAGGTGTTTAGATAGGGAAATTTGGTTTTCCTTTAGGACAAAGCATCTGAGCCTAAAAGCAAACATGGTAAATTTACACCCTTATGGATTGGTCCATACCACATTGTAAAAACATTGAGAAATAAGACCTTCAAGCTCAAATATCTATAAGGATCATAGTTTACATTTCCCATCAATGGGAAATACCTCAAGCACTACTTCTCTAATATTCCTCTAGAGGTATTCATGGAGTAAACTATAAGATGGTTAGATTTAGAGTAGGTAGGCTAGCTAGTTTTCATTCAGGTATTTCCTTCATATCCCTTGTTTATGCATAAGAATGTACATATTTATTTTGTTTTCCCTTGATATCTTTCTTTCCTAATTTTTATTGTGTTTATTTCCTATTTTCTATTCCTTTATTCCAATAAGTCCTCTTAGACAATCTTAAGCTTAAAGTTATGAAGTTTTCTTAAAAGTTCCCAAATTTTGGAAATATAGGTATGAACCCCATGTATATGACGACCATGGCCCTAAAATGTAAAGCATAATGTTGTAAGTTTTATAAACTAGTAAAGACTAATGAAATAAGTTAACTATTTCATGGGAAATTAATCATTATTTTGGTCTCAAATTGGTATTAAGGATACTTGCACCTATAGGGTGAAAATCCAAACTATCATGGTATAGTCATACTAACACTTAATCAACATCCTTTCCTGGGATATAGGTTGTAGTCATAAATGATTTTCCAAAGATCAAACACTTGACCAGATCCTAAAACCTAGCTATTCTAGTTCCCAACCTTGCTAAAAGCATAAAAGTCCCAATAAAATACAAAAAAAGAACTCAGTGCAAAATCAAAAGCTTTATAAGCACATGTGATTCTAGTAATCTCCATTAAGGTTATAGATGTTTAGTTGGTAGTGGAGTAAGGCCTTGAGTGGATCCAAAGGTATCACTATTGAGACTATGGATGCCTAGCTAGTATCAAATCAATGTTTAAACCTTCCCTAGGATAAAAACATGGTTCTTAATGAACATATTAACATGTTAGAAGTTAGTGTCAGTGATTAAGGAAATCAAACCTAGAAGTTGTTTCTTAAACCCCATAGCAAATAGTAAGTGGAATCAAATCACACACATAGTATGGCTATGTCTTGGTATTTGGCCCTAAATCTACAAGCGTAAGGTTTTTTTCAACCATAATATAACTTGGATGATGATATTAATCAAATAGAGTGGATGACCTAATTATTTGTCTAACTAGAGTCTCTAAGTTCTAACATATTGATATGTTTCCCCTCTGATTTGCCATTTTTTGGGACCAACATACCCCCATTTTTTAAAAAATTGAGACCCTAGAGAAACCCTAAAGTTTAAACATGAAGATTTAGCATGATAGAATCATTTATAGAATTTGAAGATCATCCACTCTATTAATTGTAGGCTTGTTTGGTTTTGTTTTGGCTTTAATTTGGACTAACATCACTAATAAATGGTCTTTATTACTCTAGTTGTAGGTTCCATGGAATTATCCCTAAAAATTTCATGTATTAAAACCTTAGCCAAAGCCCTCAATTTAAATTTGAATACTACTAGGAACCAAAATTGGTGAGAACATTTTAAAATTTCATTTTGGACCTAAACATAAAATTCATGTTCTAAGTTCAATCATGTTTATTAACGTAACTAAAACTTATTGTAAAATGCTTGGCCCCTTTTATTATTTTCCACCTTTGAATATTATTGTGTATGCCTAAATAATATTCATTCTACAAGGTCCTTTTAGTATGTCTTAACTTACCCTAAGAATTTAAATCTAAGGCCATGACATATTTATTAATTCAATCGGGACCTTAGCCTTAACACCTTAGCCTAAGTCTTGGCTCCCTGATTTCAATTTTATGTTATCTCAGTCCTTTGATTTGTAACTTAGTCTAAGGTTTTAATCCTAAAACTCCTACGTCTTTATTAATATAATAGAGACCTTAGTCTTAACACCTTAAGCCTAAGCCTTTTATATCTCTTCGGTCCTAAATTAACTTCCTTGCATCTTGTAGGATCTAATGGCATGTACTTTAACATGGCATTTGATCTAATAGATTGAGGAAAGCCTAAACTTTGGCTTAAATAGTGTCCATCTTAGATGATCTAATGGTTCATGCTTCCCATAACCCTTTGATCAAATGAAATGAGGAAATCCTGATAGAATCCTGCATATAGCCCATTGGACCAATTACATTCAAGTTCTCAGATCATGATCAGTAGTCTTCACTTCATCATGAAGAATCAATCAAATGAAGCAAGGCATAATTGAAAATTCAAGGGATTATGAAAGGCCCAAATGATCAACGCATGATACCCTTGCATTTTATGATTAAATATAAATGAGTCCTACTTGACAAAACAACCAATCATGAGCAAGCTCTTGGATCATGATCAATGGTTAATGATTCATTGTAGATTTTGATTTAATAGAGAAAATTAAGTCCAAGATCTTAAGAGGCCCCATGGAGGTGCCAAGTGGCACTCTCACATCAGGCCATAAGAATTTGATGAGCTTAAAATTGATTCTCACATAACTATCATTTAATGTCTATGAGGATGTATTTGACATCTACATGACCATCAAATTTAAGCCCATGAAATTAAAAGCTTTGCTAGCTTAAAATTGATATTTGTACGAGCATTATTTGATGTTCATAAGTATGTATTTAACATCCATGAGACCATCAAATTTAATCTAATGAATTATTATGTTCAAGGTTAAAATAAACTCCAAAATCTTACTATAAGGCTCAAAAATGGCTTTATAAGCTAAGGGAAGTGCTCAATAGATGCTCAAACACTAGAAATATTCAATTTGCAAAATTTGGAAATGGTTGTATAGTCTAAGTATATGAAACATAAACCTAGTCTAAGTCTATACTTTAAGGTTCCCATGACATTTTATTCAAATGTCATAAACCTTAAACTATAGACTTGTACTAAGTCTTATCTTAAAAGAGAGTCCTTGTATCATAAATTTTTGACCAAATGTTCCTAATTAAAGCTTTTAATGTGTTATATCAATATAATAAAATCCTATTTGTTATTAGACCATTATGTCATGTTGATCCTTTTGAGCATATTTTATAAGCCTTGGCATAAATATTTTAGAAAACTATTTACATTGTGTTCAATAAACATGGCATAAACATTGGCCTAGAATATTTAGGCCATGGCCCCCTTGCATATAAATCAAAAAACTTAGCATAAACCCCTTATCATAAGGTTTATTTCATGCTTAATAAATGAAACAAACCTTAGCCTAAGGGACTTAAGCCTAAATTATGATCTTAATAACATGTTAATTTAATGTTTGAACATCCCTACAAATCAATAGTTCATGATTTATCACTAGATTCTAATTCAATAATATGAAGGTGTGCAAAGACTTTTCAACAAAACCCCAAGAGCCTATGAGCTCGACATATGGCAAAAGTACATTCAAAATAGAGCTAGTTATATGATATAATGGTTCATGCTTCATCACTAAGAGATAATCCAAAGGTGTGAAGGTGTTCATGAGTTTTTAAAGACATACAAGCTTGATGTGTGGCCAATGTTCATTCAAACAAAGCACTGACATAGGGTTTGGATCATAGAGAGGCATGTAAATCCACCAAGTGTCACAACTACAGGGCTTAAAATAGAAAGAGCCAATCATAGGCAAGGGCTTAAATTATAATAAATAGCTCATGTTAATCCTAGATTTTTATCCAATAAAGTGAACTAAAAGAGGCATTTTTAAATGTCAATGGCTAGTTCTCAAAAAGCATTTATGAAAAATTCCATGAAAGGTCTAGATCAATGCCACATAGGTGTCATGCAAGTAGAAACAAAAAAAATACAAGATCTTATGAGGTCAAGATTCAAAAGGTATAAAGGGAAAGGTTCAAATCAAATCCAAGGCATGTATAAGCCAAAGCCTAGATATATTCTGTCATTAAAGCTCCAAAACCCTAAACCCTACATAAAAGTGACCCAAACAACTCAATTGTTACAACTTGATCCAAGATGAAATTTATTGTGTTTCTAAGCATAAGAGAGCGTCTATAGAGACCATTTGCTACCAGTATAAATAATTTATAGGAACAAAGATAATGGTATCTCATAGACAATAATTAAAGGAGAAAACTAAGCTTGTTTGACAATGAACAATGAAGGTCAAATCTCCAACAATACCAAATTAGACCTTGCAGCCCTAAATATCACAGGCATTAGGAACTGATCTAAAATCTTCTTCATGATTGAGGAATTAAAACCCATCACAAAAAAGGAGAAAATAGTTTCCACAGTAAGTCAGAGACATTATCACCTAGTCATTGTTTATATGGTCAGCCTCCACTATACTACGACAAAGCCTAAGGTACTACACTACATAGACATCCTTGCTCCCATATTTGTTAACTATAGAATTGATGATGAATGGATCATTTGGAGGGAAACTCCAAGGAAATATCATATATTTTTCCTATTAAATTTGATAAATATTATAAGATCCCTCTTCCCCATGTGGATTTATCCAAGATCAAAGAGTGGACAAGCAACCATGGCCTAGACTCTATCGTTATACCCTGGCTACACCAAAGCCCTCATATCTTCAAGGACTTTGAAGGCAAAATCTTAATAGTCCAATTCAGGGAGGGCATTAGGGTTATAATGAACCTATTGAACCAAGCCTTTGGATCACCCTCAACCACCAATGTGAATAAAATTTGGGTCCTATATGTATATTTCATGGTGGAATAGAAGCTCACCCCTCCAATTTGAAATTTAATCAGTATATTTTTGGCTAAGTAATTCACTTCCATAAAAAGGAAGACCTCCAAGTAGTTTTATGTGATTTTATACCTACTATATACCCTATTTGACTCAATCAATTTCCTAGGTATTAGAAATTGGTCCCTAGATGGAAAAACCACCATTTCACACCACTATTCTAAATTACATATCTTTAGATACATTAACCACGTGCAGTTTATTTATGACTATGTTTATCTAGCCATTGTCAAGTCCATCATAGGATTTTTTATGCCTATGGTTTACCCCCTAATT
Organism: Torreya grandis; assembly: GCA_037957365.1. Lineage (NCBI taxonomy): Eukaryota > Viridiplantae > Streptophyta > Pinopsida > Cupressales > Taxaceae > Torreya > Torreya grandis. The sequence goes on from JARHVA010011157.1 coordinate 77,719, forward strand.
AAAAAGTACATGGAGATGATGGGTGACATATGGTACTACCCTAAATGTATGATCATCAAGATTGAAGGCACCCTATCCTAGACTTACCAATTTCCATTATATGTTCTTGACAAGTTGGTTGATCAAGAAATTGCTTTTTAGTTCTTGTATGGCATTGATGGTACTTGTAAATAAAAGAAGAAATTTATTCTCCACCCCTTCTCTCTAATCATTGGAAGGACCATACTCTAGGACTAGAAACAAGTTGAGACTATGGCCAGACACTATGACTTGTTTAGTTTTCAACTTGATGAACTTAAGATATGGGATCCTAAGGGTATAATGGCTAACCACTTGAAGGATAAGATACTCCTAAAGCCTAAATATGTACATCAACTTGGTTTTCATGACACCATATATATAATGCTAATAATTATGAAGAATTATTGGTTGAGATCCAAGGCCACAACATAAAGCTTAAACACAACTAATCAAGGATGACAAGCCCTTAAGAGAGACCTGGTAAATGAATCCTTTATAGTATCACTTGCTAACTGGTCCATATGGGATGACCTAAGAACAACCCCAAGTAGAATAACCATATCCATAGCCTTAAGATAAAATTGTGAAAAAATAAGATGAATAAGGTAGGGGTAAGGAGAAAGTAGGAAAATTAATATTGGAGGAGAGGCCTAGGGAGGGGCCCTCAGCTTCAACACTACCCCAAAGGCCACCTTACCTAATTCAATACATAGACATGATTGCCTTAGAACTAGAAGACACACTTGAGGGTGCCCTAAAGGAGCTTGAAGAGGCATATGATATAGATAGAGAGGGGGAGTAGCTTGAAAAGGTCCATGTCCAAGAGGGAGAGCCTAGAGATGATAAAGGAAAATAAATTATCCCTATGCCATCCCAAGAGAAGAAGAAGGAAAAACTATCATTGGTCCCCATTGGACCAAGGAAGAAACCAAGATTGACTTTCACTCACCACACTAGTGAAATCAATCTCTTCAGTGATGAATTCCTAATTCATGTAATAGTCATTCTTGACTAGTTTATTTTTGGGAAATTACAAAAGATCCCCTCTCTTTCCCATTCATGGGCTATGGCAAGAGTTATAGTTGTTGATTTATAAGATGGCATAAAGCCACGGATTATGTATATGATGAAGGAGAAATAATAAATAAGGATTTTGGTCACCCAAGGACAAAAAAGTAAAAGGATGGATGCCTTGTGAGCATCTAGTAGCTTAGGTGTAGAGTTATTAGAACCTCTCAAGTTCAAGAAGCCAATCACTACCATCCAATTAAACCCTGAAACAACTAAATTGGAAATGGTTACAATAAAGAAATTTGTGGTTGTAATAGAGTAATTCAATTTTCAAAAGGTGGATCCCTTTGTGGGATTAACCCCTATGGGAGGCTAGAAATTTGGTGAGGTAGCACTTCATGTGGTGTGGAAAGCTTGATTGAGACCCAATCAACACAAGCCAAAGTTGGAGTTTAGGGGATCAAGTAGAAGATATTAAACTTCAAAAGAGAAAAGGAAAACTTATAGACATTGTAAATTCTATTAGTCCCTAAGGTAATGACCAAAATTATTGATCAGTCATTTGATGACATTTCTGAGGCACTCAAAATAATAAAGCTGAGGTAGAGTGCATTAGAGGGGCAGTGTCCATTGGCCAAAAGCTTAGTTACCTAATGGAAAGACTTAGAGAAAATATAGCCAGAATTCTCAACATTTGAGAAAGGAAATACATCTCGAGCTTCAAAACCATCAGTTTGGGACATTTGAGAATAATTTTAGGAATTTTGGTTGACAAGGTTCAAATGTTGAGTGATTGGCACAATGACATGCAAAGACTCCTACAAGATGATAAGTAGTTAATTGAAATAATTGAGCAACTTCTTGGGACCATGCTCATAGATCTTGCACAACCCATTGTCCTTAGAATCATAAGTGATGAATAATTTAAACATAAGGCTACTTTGGTAACCCAATAAATCAAAGGAAAAAGCCAAGGCAAAGCTAGGGTTGATAATAGTAAGATAATAGACATCATATTCAATACAATAGAAAGGATAAATGAATCTAAGAGCATTAATGAAGCCATGTCTAGGAATGATAGAGAACTTGATGACTTGGTAGATCAATAGGAGTGTATCATGAAGCTTGTTGTGGATCTAGATCTAGTTAATGAGCAACATGCTAAAGCCATGAGCATCCTCTAGTAATGATAATTAGAGGCCCCACTAGAAAATTAAGTTGTATTCTATTTTGTATAATTTTATAAAATTTGAAATAAAATATTCCATTGTAAAGGCATAATCTAATTTGTTAGCATATTTACATTTAGTTCAATATGATTGGGAAAATCACATGTATTTTAGAACTTATAAGGACAATTGTCCTTATCTTTGCACACCTATATTTTGTAACTGACCAGTATATTGTGTGATCTTTCTATAAAGGAATTATTACCATTTGTAAAGGAGAGAGATTTTTTAGAAACATTTTGTATACTTGAAGTGATTAATATAATCAAGGAATTCTATAAGGATTGTCCATATTTTATATGTCAATTGCTAATATAGCTTTTCTCTCAATTACTAGTAGATGTCTTGAATTTGAATGGTGTCTTTGAATTTTGAGTTACATTTTCTAATAATAGGGTCTCTAATTTTTACATATGATAGATTAATTTAAGGATCTTAGGTTTTTCTTCACTTCATTTTGATTTATATTTAGATGTGCTAATGCTATTTGATTATGGTAGTAAATCCTAAAAGTGGACCTAGTTCTTACTTGTGACTTTTTTACATTTTCCTTTGAAGTTTTTTGGGTATATAGTGGAATTTGATTTTAGGCTATGTTTTATTATATATTGGTAGGATTCATACTCAATTATAATTTATGATTTTAATAATGTTTGAGACTAAAATTTTAAATCATTCATTTTTTCTACCTTACCCTTCTCTTTGCTCTTTTTCTACACTAGATCACTTTAGTTTTAGCTTTATTATAAATATCCATTTAGATTATCTTGTATCTTAGATCTAGATCAAAATTCACTAAGTGTTAACATAGATTCTTTGAAATTCACATGAAATGGACCTAGGTGGCTCCCAACCACCAAATCATATAGATATTGTGGAATAGTTTATCTTGTTATGTTGTTATTTCACCACAGGCAACTAGATTGTAAAAACTTGCAACTCATGCTCTAAATTTTCTAAATTATGAAATGAGAAGTGTTATTTAAACACTACGATCACCTAAGGTTCATTTAGAAGTATCAACAGACCTCAATTACAAATGTTTGTGCTTGAATTTAGTTGCTAGTGGGTGGACCTAGGATAGGGCCTATTCAAGTCCTTTTGGTTTGAAATCATGGAATGAGTCTTGGTTTTCACATTCGAGCTTAGTTTTATGTTCATGCATATTTCCCATATGAAGGGATGTACTTTCAATGTTTGGTAGTATCTATTTGTGCTTGGGCAAATTATTAGTTGTAGGATCACCCATAAGGGGTAATGATATTTTGCTTAGGCACGTAGATGATTGGTGAATGTTGGTTGTCTTCACATCTAAACTAACACTTATTAAGAATGGGTCAACTATAACCCATTCTTAATAAGCCCTAATTTTGTGCATGATGTGATCATCATAGATATGTAGGAATCCTAGGAAGTGGGTGTGCATTTATATAAATAACCCTTAAGATGTTCATTAGTGTAGGTGTTATCAACTAACTTTAGAATGTTCTTGGAAAATAATGCTTAGGAAACTAACCCTTAGGATTCCCTCCTAGTGGAGGTAATTGACTTCTAGATTTTATGTATTATTAGGAAACATGCTCAAAACATCTAATTTTTAATATGCCTACTTAATCATGAATGGTGTGGCATCCTTTGTTGCACATGTATTTATCACCAATTTTAACATCATGCTTTTCTAGTTGATTATCTATTGTGGATAGTAACCCCATTGATTTTTGAGTCTCAAATTTGTTATCTCTTGTATTAACTATGGGAAACTATTGAGCTTCATTTAAGGGATGAATTTTATTGAAATAGATTAAATAAGATATTATAGAGTCATTAATCATGTTTGAATAAGATGATATAAGTTCTTATTCATGACTGTTCTTGTCATTCTACTATGTGAAAGTGCTTTGGTAGCTAATTGCACTTCATGATGTCATAGATAATGATCGGTGACCTTAAGTTGTGTCATTTATTAGAATAAATGACCATATATTTAAAATCTTGTCTAAGTGACATACTAGTTCCCTTGTTGGCTTAGATCACCAAATCTTGTTCGGTGATGATGTCTCATGGTGGAGGCCATCACAAGTGTGAAAAGAACTACATAAAACCTTAATTCCATAGAGTGGATATGTAGGCTACCCAGGTTGTGGTGGGGGCATCAGGTCTAAGTTCTTAGGATAGGTTAGTGGTGTTCTTTGTATTCCTTTGTGTTGGGATCATACACACACACACACACACACACACACACACACACACACACACACACACACACACACACACACACACACACACACACACACACACACACACCACACACACACACACACACACACACACACACACACATGTATGTATGTATATGTATATGTGTGTGTGCGTACACATATATACATATATATATATATATATATATATATATACACACATATATATATATATATGTATAGATATATATGTGTGTGTGTGTGTATGTGTGTCTATATATATATATATACATATATATATATATACATATATATACATATATATACACATATACATATACATACATAGATACATATATATATATATATACATACATATATATACACACACACACACACACACATGTGTGTGTGTGTGTGTGTGTGTGTGTGTGTGTTTAATCCTAACTTAAGTTTGAATTTGATCATCATGTCATTGTAGTCAACTATTTCACTTTAAATTGGCTGGTTCCCTTATCTCGAGTACCTTTACGTAGGGTTATATAGTGTTGGATGAATTTCCCTTGGTGAACCTTATAGTGATAACTCTATGTTAATTAATTGATGTTCAAGCTCATTTCATTTACCTTGGGTGATGATCGGCTTATGTGTGAATAAACTTGTGATCCTTTAAATCAAGAAATAATAATTCAATACTTCTTAATATTATGACTTGTCTCACTTCCTTAATCAAGATATTAATAATTAATTTGATTTTAACCTCTTATACTTGTACTATAATCTTAGATAGGCCCCTTGGTGGTAAGTAAAGGTATTGAATAAATTTAATAATAATTATGTGTGTTACACTCCAATTGTAACTAGACCAAATCAAAATAGTTAAACATTAAGTAACCACAATGAATAAGTAAACAACACCAAAACAAGGAAAAAATACATAGGTTATAGGGAAAAAAGTTTGGGCATTACATTTTGGTATCAGAGCTTAGTTTAAACATTAGGAGATGTGGGATGTATAACTGCAATTATTTTCTCATCTATTTTTTATCTATTTTAATATGGAATTCATGGGTAGTATGGGTAGCTCAGGTGATGGGGATCACCAAGAACCATCACTTGACAAACTAGTGAAAATAAACCATCAAATGCTCCAGAATATTGACACTTGACCAATATTTTAGATGAGATATTACCACAAGATTAGGGTATGCCTAAGAGAACCCATCCATGTAATCCATAAGAGAGGTACCCCATATAGCAATATCAACAAAGAAGTCACTGACCAAGTTACTCTAGGGTTTGTGTTAGATAATGTATGTGTCTATGTACATATATATATATATATATATATATATATATATATATATATATACACACACACATATATATATATATACATATATACATATATATATATACACACACACATACATACATATATGTGTGTGTGTGTGTATGTGTGTGTGTGTGTGTGTGTGTGTGTGTGTGTGTGTGTGTGTGTGTGTGTGTGTGTGTGTGTGTGTGTGTGTGTGTGTGTGTGTTTAATCCTAATTTAAGTTTGAATTTGATCATCATGTGATTGTAGTCAACTATTTCACTTTAAATTGGTTAGTTCCCTTATCTTGAGTACCTTTAGATTAGGGTTATATAGTGTTGGATGACTTTCCCTTGGTGAACCTTAAAGTGATTAATCTATGTTAATTAATTGATGTTCAAGCTCATTTCATTTCCCTTGGGTGATGATCGGCTTATGTGTGAATAAATTTGTGATCCTTTAAATCAAGAAATAATAATTTAATACTTCTTAATATTATGACTTGTCTCGCTTCCTTAATGAAGATTTTAATAATTCATTTGATTTTAACCTCTTATACTTGTACTATAATCTTAGATAGGCCCCTTGGTGGTAAGTAAAGGTACTGAATAAATTTCATAATAATTGTGTGTGTTATACTCCAATTGTAACTAGACCAAATCAAAATAGCTAAATAATAAGTAACCACAATGAATAAGTAAACACTAAAACAAGAAAAAAAATACATAGGTTATATGGGAAAAAGTTTGGGGCATTACATTTTGGTATCAGAGCTTAGTTTAAACATTAGGAGATGTGGGATGGGTAATAAGGTGCAATTATTTGCTCATCTATTTTTTTATCTATTGTAATATGGAATTCATGGGTAGTATGGGTAGCTCATGCAATGGGGGATCACCAAGAACCATCACTTGAAAAACTTGTGAAAATAAACCATAAAATGGTCCAAAATATTTGACACTTGACCAATATTTTTAGATGAGATATTACCCCAAGATTAGGGTGTGCCTAAGAGAACCCATCCATGTAATCCATAAGAGATGTACCCCATATAGAAATATCAACCAAGAAGTCATTGACCAAGTTACTCTAGGGTTTGTGTTAGATAATAGTTATGGATGTAGGAGAAGCACTCTCACTTTCCATAAGGTGTAGCCTCACCTTATTCTAGAAAGTGTGTAATCTTGGGATAGAAAGTGATTATAGTTCAAGGATTTCTACATGAAAAGGCCAACCTAGTATATATTTATGGTGCATGACCCAATCGACCTACTTCAAAGGTTTTTTACTTTGGTGTGGGTGTGGGCCAATATGTTTGAGATTTCCCACTAAAGGCAAGATTTACCTCCGGACCATCTAAGGATGGATAAAGTGATTAGATGAAGAATGACTTGGAATCTAAAGAGAATCATGTTGAGGGAAATAAGGCACAATGTAAAAAACCACTAAAATCTTAAGATTGGGTTGATTTTGGGATCAAATTTTATTTTATTTTAGTATGCTACTATAGTTAGTGATCTAATATTTTATTTATAAGGAACTGGGTGCCAAAGTTATACTTTTAAATATTCGATAGATATTTAACTAGAATATTGTAAACTCCACTTTATGAATGGAAATTATCTACTTTAATTTATGTATTTTTTTATTATATAATCACTTACAATGACAATTTGATATAATCATTCTTTAAAAAATAACATTTAAATTTTGTGATAAATAGAACTTAAAATGTGGTGTTTATTTAACAAAGAAAGCATACACTTGAATTTTTGAAATAGAGAGAGATTTTGAACCAAGAACAAAGTATCAAATTCTAAATGAAAATAAAATGATTGTTAGTTGTTTAGAATACCCTTGATACTATTTGTCAATGATGCTTATATGGGGAATGAAGGATTGTCTTTTTTAGTTTCATAATAGTTATGGTTGGTGAAGGATGATAGATATGTATGACAATGATGGTATTCATTTTGACATAGATAGTGTTAGATTATATGACAGATATGGTATAGAGGATGTCAAGATTGTTTATATTGAAGATGAGATGTCCTTATCCGCTATGTGATACCAATAAATTGTAAATTATGTCATGATTGTGAATCTATGCAAGTAGTTATCTTAAGTCAATCATGTGAACCCTTAACTTTTATAGGTTGGTATGTATATGTATAATCTTAACATTTTGTGTAAAATATGTATCATTGTATATGTAACCAACTCCATAAATAATGGATCCTATATATAAATGACAATGTTATGCAATTGTAGAATGATTAAGTCATTGTACCAGTATGATGTGGTGTGTGAAACCTAATTGTTATATTATGAATATGTTTTAAAGTGACTTGTGTGAAATTTATATTATGAAAATGTGGTTGTAAAGTAAATTTTTTCTATGTAAACATATGATGCTTTAGTAAAATTATTGTTATGTAGTAAAATGTTGTGTTGTGTAACCCTACATCATTTCTCTAGTATTTGGTTACTAATTTAAGTATGGGGTTATAAGGAGTATAAATATGTTTAGAATGTTTTAGACCATGTCACAATATAGGAAGTGGAGCTTTTCATAAGATGAAAACTCATTTTTTCCTTTGTACGAGGTAGCCACATGATTTTTTTAGGTGTGTGCACCATGAGTACCTTAGGCACCATGGGCTCTTCATGCATAATGGTAAATTTATAAATGATGTGTTCCTTCACCTTCCCCTTAGTGGCTATAAAAATAATAACCTTAATGAATTATACTTGATGTATCCTTGTGAACCTTTGGGAGACATATAGAGAGACTAATGTTTTACTCTTACCTCCAGGAGGTAATTGAGGCCTATATTATTCCTTATTACCTCAAGTATCTTTCTTAGCCACATAGTTTTATAATGTGTACTTTTACAAGATTTTTATGACCTATTTTATTTTTATTTGATTATTATTTTATGTTATTTTCCAAAACCAACACTTTTGTTCTCTTGAATCTAAAATTTATTTTACACAGATATTTGGTTGGTTTTGAATTATTTTGATTGAAATTTTAATTTATTAATGAACATTTGGATCTCATATTATTACATAATTAAGATTATTTGTTAATATTTAGTATTTAATTTTAAATATTTCTTTAAATTCATTTAGCATTTGATTTAGTTATTGGATTATGTTGGTGAGGTTTTGTTATTTTTGTGTTTTCTATGTTAGTTTCATGAATGTAGTGATTTGATCATTATACACCTATTACTTATATGGGGGGAGAATAATTAGCTTTTAATATAGATATATGGTATGATGATATCACTTATGAGGTCATGTCTTGATCCATCCTCTCACCCACTAGACATGGTGGTTTCATATAGGATTTAACTAAAGCACTTACTATCCTAATTTTGGGAGGTCTAAGTAAATCTTTATTGGGAGTTTTAAGGATTTTATATGATATTATACATTATTTTTCCGTAGCTTATGTTAATTTTTTATTGGGAAGCCTAAGTAGGTTATATGATCTTATACATGATTTGGCCATATCTTATGTTCATTGTTATTATGAGGTCTAAGGAGGTTATGTGATCTTATATATGATCTAGATATAGCTTATGTTCATTATTTATTGGTAGGCATAAGGAGGTTATTTTCAAAATATAATTATTTCTTGGTTATTTCAACCTTGATGTTGCTCAATTCATATGACAATTGATGTTATTGCTCAATATTGAATTATGTGGTTTTACCATGATTTTCTACTTATTTTTCACCTTATATGTTTGCCATGGGATGACACAAAATATTTTATCTATGACCTTAAAATAGATGGATACTTGAATAAATACTCCTTTAGATGTTTTTAAAGTAGTAGTCTATGATATCAGTTGATTCGTAATAGATA
>JARHVA010011158.1:0-5000 GCA_037957365.1 Torreya grandis
TGATGCTTGGTAAACCATGCTTAACACCCTCATATGTAGTCCAGACCAAGTGAATATCCCATCTTAGATAGGGACAAATCATTAAGAAACATTCTTGACATTACTCAACACATGTTCCTATGTTCTTAATCATGCCTTAAATGGATTCACAGGCTATCACAACCTAATAATGACTTAACCCTAATTTTTAGGCCACCCAAGTCTTGGATTTGATCACATGAAAACCATCCATCCTGACTCTATCCTTGGTTCATGAATCACATGATAACCTTCTAAACAGCTTGCTATTATCAAACCTTACTTGTAATATCCACTAGAAGGAAAAAAATAGTAAATAAAACTTAACATAGTTGTAACAAGAGTTAACAATTATCTTGACTTCCAATAAATGAAAGAAAAATTAATAATCATCTTCTAAAATACTCAAAGCACAAGTTTTGATATCAGATGAAACAAGCCCAATTTTTTTTAGGAATTATTAATAGAGTACATAATAGGAGCATGTGTAGAACCCACTACACCACTCTACCATTCACAATGCATCAACATTGTCTTACACTAGTTGAGTAGATAACCCATAAATAGATTTGGTCAATGAGATACTTATGTTAGGATGACTATCGCCAGAGGAGTCCATAGAGAAAAGGTTTTGCCTAAAGTGTGAAACACCATTTGAGGGGTATTAGTGTGTAGGCCCATACTATTGACATTTGAACTTTAGAAGGAACTTGATTCCCCCATCAAATCACCCAGGGATCCTCAGACCAATACAAGCATCTGACAATTCTATACGATCATGACTTGGAAACTCATGAGATAAGAAGGTTTACTCAAATCCTTGGATATCCATAACAAGGATAATGACATAGGGTAAAATTCAAAAAAATAATGAGTTATCTCATTAGCTAAGATTAAATATAGTCTAAATAACTAGGAGGTACCATAATATGTAAAATAGGCTCTAAAGTTTAACCAATGGCACCAACTAGACAAGCTTTAGCTTATATATGCCATAGAACATTTTAAGGTCACAAGTAGCTAACATCAATCCACTACCAAGGTAACCCAACATAAAAATTATGAACATATAACCTTATTTTCTCATAATCAAGGATTGGTTCAGGGTTTATCCCATCAAACCATGATGCCATGATTCATAGTTTTAGGGGTTATTACACCCATACTCCATGAATGAGATACCACATATGATACAATAGATGGAAAAAAATTATCATGGCATGAGGTATCCCAAATTCCTAAATTCTAACATGAATGCTTGATGTCTACCAAGACATAGTGAAATATGCATAGGGAGGTCATAATATCCCTAATAGTCCCACTATGTAACCACAAACAAAACCCAAGGAATTGCTAACCAATAAACTATGAACACCAATTGTTAATGAATTCCCAACTAAGGGTCTTCACACTATAAGTTCGATCCAACTCTTAGACTTAAGAACAATAAATGATTTAACCCAAAAGAGTAATGATTCATTGAATGATAATTCAGCCATTAGGTTAATTACAATGCCATAAATCTAGATCAGTTTTGGCTATATTAATGAATAACCAGTTACCATAAAAGCATTTCTTGCACATGGCCAACTAGGCATACCAAGAACAATGTACCAAATTAGAATATGGTAAACAATAGAACATCAATACACAATTCTAAATAGAAATCATTTATTAAGGTTAATAATAACCATTAATTAGCCTATTGGTTGACCAAGGCTTCATGCTTACACTACCCAAAAGACATTCATGATTTTTTATCATGGCTGAATTTACACCCTTAAAGGGTATTATTTGATTTATTGTTTTGATATTTGCTTACACTTGACATAATGCTATAAAAAATGGAATAAATTTGAAAAAACATACAATATCATCAAGATAGTAATGTGATACAAGAACATCCAAAAAGTTGGATTCACAAGTTAATGTGGCAATAGAGTTACTAAAAATAACATCATAAGACTAGTTTCCATAAGACCATATCATGGTGTATTTACAATGCAAAATTCCATAACTTAATAGCATGATGGGGTCTCATTATCAACCTATAAGAATACATATGTGAGAAGAATCTATACACTTAATTGATTAATCAATAAGTGTTATCAAGGCTAGGATTCACTCACACACACACACACACACACACACACACACACACACACACACACACACACACACACACACACACACACACACACACACAATTAGAATGCTTCAAGCACCTCCCAGTTAACTACAGAGGAAGTAAATAGATTAGTCCTCTCACCTACATAGTTTGATGGCTGGGGATAAAAGAGTAAGATTGACACATACATAATTATACTAGCCATGGATATTATAGCTTCCATTCACCAAACTACCTAAATATCCCTACACAAGGTAAGGAGGTTTTTAATGAGCTAAATAATAACCACAATCAATAGTGGAATTACACAAATGTAAAACTGTAATGTTACATGATAATCCTTAAGATAAGAATGTTGATTATAATAAAAAATGAATACTACAACATAACACATGTCATTGAAATTATTATACCATTTCATCAAGTCCAAATTACATAAATAGGGTTGATAAAATAACTCAACCAAATTTCATAAGTTGGTAGTTTTAACTTGTGAATACAAATACAACCCCAAAGTCATAAGCACAAGGAACTCAATGTGCTACCCAACAAGGATAATGTTGAATCAGGCATTCAATAAAATATATTCCAAATACAATGATTTAACATTAAAAAAGTTAAAAAAACAAATTTATCACTCCCACACCCTTCATGGATTAACAAGGATGTATATGGCCTTCAACAGATAACCCATTAAATAGGGAACCAAACAAATAAAGGAAGAACCAACTAGTTGCAAACTCCTACACTGAAAGGGGTGAAAATAATGTATCAGCTTACCTCTGGCAATGTTAATTTCATCCTTAGAGAACACTCTAGAAGATAAATTCTATTTTAGTAATATAAGCCAACAAGAGGAAAAATATTCAATGAACTTAATTCCACATTAATCCATTTTGGCATCCCATAATACTCATTGTTGTACTATCTTTTTCAAAATAAAAATCCTCAAAACACTATCATATAAAAATTATAAGCAAGAAGAATAATGTAACCCAAAATAAAAAAATTTATGATAAGAACAACCATGTACATAGAAAGCATATTAATGGCTATAATGACCAAGAGAGTTTCAATTCTCATCCATCATGACTAGTTTGACAATTACAAACAATTCAAAATTTCCCTCATGCAAGTGTATCCATCCAAGTAAAATAATAAAACCAAATTACATGGAAACTTATTTCCTCATGAATAATATAAAACTTTGAACATTTCAAGCCACAATTAAGGTAAAAATAATGCCTAATGTAAACCATGAGGGGAAGGCAATATCAATATCACCGCTTATCATTGCAAGAGAAACCTCTCACAATCATCCTTATAAAAAAAAAATCTGAATTTAAGTATTACAACAAGGATATAAAAAAAGTAATAATAACCTCTATTCATAAAATAAATTATTCCTTACCATGCAAAAGCACCACCAAGTGGCTATACACTAGTTTTTCTTCTTTCCCTATGTGCATACCAAACATACAACATAGAGACCACAAGATCAATAAGCACTAGCTCTAATGGTGAGCATTACATAATTAAAACCACATAATCATGTTATGGATGCAAAATATGAAGATCAACCCAAATGATAACTATTAGCGTTAAGATATCATAATTCATTAAATAAACGAAATCTTATCATACCACGAGTAAACAAATCTCAAGAAGAAAAGCCTAATTGTTACCATTCCACTTTAAATGGTAACCTATGCCAACATAACTATAAATTTTAACATGATGGTTTTATGTAAATAAGTATCACACACCTTAAAAACTACAATCATGGTTTCATTATAATTGGGATGGAAGTTAAATGCAAGGTACATCAATTGCAACCATTACACAAAATAATATTCAACCATGAAATGTATATTATTAGTTTTCTAATGAATCAATAGATCTTTATTCAAGGTGATAGAGTCAAATTAGGGAAACTTACTACCTCTACAACATGTAAAAAGGATATGCACAATTTTATGTTGAAAAATTCAATGTACCAATATGCATAATTTAATGGAATTTACCAAATTATTTTAACCTAGAATTTATTAAAACTACACCAAGTAATCATTCTGGCATATAGAAAAAAAGTAAAAATTTGGGTAAAACAAATTCAAGATATCATTTAGGCTAAATATAACAATGTAACTGACCAACTCCCTCAGTAAAATTGGAGCATTATAACATGATTTTTACATACAAGCACACACATACAAACCCTCCTACACCTGTCCACATGATAGATCCATGAAAGTATGGCAAGGCATACCTTCAGGGATGTATGCCCCAATGGGGTTTCAAAAAGAGCTTGGTAAAAGTAAAAATACAATCTATTTAACAAAATATGAATAAGGAAAGAGATTCACATGCCTAGAATGAATGAATGTAAGGTTTTATTTAAATATGGAATCTCTTTGTAGTGTCATCCTAGTAGTAGTAGCCTCCATGACACACCCCCATGCCTAGATCTACCTCTTTCTCACTCATTTTCCCATCAAGACACTCCTACAATGCAAACATGAAAACCCTATAAACTCTCCAACCTCTCCTCACTCCATCGCTTCCCTTCCTCTCATGTAAACTCTCTCTCCATAGTAGTAGCTATGTAGGTTTAAACCCTCTATTCTACTAAATCTCACCTTCCTCTCCAACACCCTCTCTTAAATAGTAGTCAACGGTCCAATTGATGGACCAACTATGCCAAACCAAACCCTACACAATCTCAAAGGGATCAATGCCTCACACAAAGAAAATAAAAGAAAGCTAATAAAACTATGGTTGGAGGAATATAAAGTTCTACCACCATATCAATTTTCAATAAAGAGGAGATAAAGCTTCCTCCATACACTTTATA